>JBCAUA010053897.1:0-11539 GCA_038406235.1 Peronia verruculata
TGGATGTATGGATGGATGTATGGTTGGGCTGTCTGTCTGTGTGTGTGTGTGTGTGTGTGCGTGTGTGTGTGTGTGTGTGTGTGTGTGTGTGTGTGTATTTCACCAGCGATATGCAATAAATTACATACTGATATTGCTGGTCAACAGCAGCCAGAGGAAGGCAAGCATAAAAACATTATGCACAGCAAAAAAAAAAAAAAAACAACAAACAAACAACAAAAAAAAATATCAAGTGCTCACCTGTCCACCATCTCCACTGCAGCCTTCAAACGTTCATTCATGGACTGCAGCTCCATCTGTAGAGAATGTTTCTCCATGACCGCCTGGTCAAACTGTGTCTGCAGCTCATTCACCTCCTGCTGCACCCTGGGTAGGTCAGCCTCTGACAGATCTTCTTCCTCTTCCTCTGCCTCTGGCTCTTCCTCTTTGGCAGGCTGATGAGAAAAGGCAAAGTATTAACTGCTGATCTCTTGAGTAATCCAACTCTTGACACAGTCATTCTTCTCATCACTTTCAACATCTAAGCCAATTTATCACTGAAAATATGGCATTGGTGATTTGGTTCCGGCATCAGTAAATATATGAAGGGTTTCAGGGCAAAATGTGACAAATGCCATTTTTAAAATTTTGAGTTATACTCCTCAATACTGGAAATGGTGATAGTGCTATATGGTAGGAACTTTCTTTTTCACTAAACGTAACTATCCTTCCTGAAAGTCTTCAGATAATTCTAGTTCTTAATGATGAATTACCGACTACTTGTGAACGAATTGTCATTTTTCTCTAAACAGCAATTTTGGATGTCTCATTTTGCCCCGAAATCCTTTATATATTTGTTAGAAGCTAGCTAAACATTTTCTCAATCTGGAACATCAAACAGCATGAAGTGGTTGCTGTGCACAACACTATTTTAGATCTAAAACAATGTCTTGATGATTTATTCTAGATGATGTGAAACATGATAAAATATACTACACACATCACAAGGTAATGTCAGGATCTAACCAGCATAATCACTACTATCAAGCTACACAGTCCTTATTTTGCTGTGATGAGAACAATATGACAGTAAAAGAAACATTATTTGACTGATACTTAATTCATGAATTGGAGGAAACGGTATCTGACCACTACAACTAATATTTTCATATCATCCATTCAAAGAAACCTAAATACTATTGCAACTGGTAGTTAGATAGACAGAAAATGAAGCAAGAGGAAGGGCAGAAAAAGTAAAATTGTTTTCATTTATAAAAAAACAAAACCTTCTAAAACACACACTGGCAGAACAAAGTGAAACAATATACAACTGATAGGAAACAAAACTCAAACAAAATATTACAGTCACCAGATGGTCTTGAAAAAAACAGCTGTGCTTCCAGTAAATCATAAAAAAAACTCTAACAACATATATCATAGAGCCACATTTCATGATATAACCAACATTTTCAAGTCATTGGTATTGTGTCCTTATGATAAACTATGAGAAATGTTTTTAACAGATGCCCAACTAAAACCAGGTTAAGATTTATGAGTTTTGTAAGGAAAAAAAAAGTGCTCTTCTAATCTGGGATCCACATAATCTTATCTGCCTCCAAGTAACATAGTATTTGAAATATCTGCTATGTTCATGAACTTTAGATATTAAGCAAAACTACAATTTTGTACTCTGGGATTAAAACATTCCAAAACCTGAATAGTTGAAAAACACTTCACACTTGCCAAATAACTATTATGACTACCAAGAACAATGCAACTGTTTGGCTGATATGTGTGCCGAAGACAGATTTGGGCTGTCATGTAATGGGTAGCTGACCACTACAACTAATATTTCATTTCATCCATTCAAAGAAACCCAAATGCTATTGCAACTGATTTTGTTCTTTTTATAACTGACTTAATAAATTCATATCTGATTCTCTGGCTGCTAATTAATTATTGAAGAACTGATATTTCCCATCTGGTTTCAGATTGGATTTAGGTCAATAAAGGAACATTTTATTAGCCAGATTGCATGTTCATTTCACACCCTTCGTGATTTGGATATACATGCAAGCATTGGTTATTTACAAGCAGGAAGACCAATCAATACAGTTAACTTGAATTAAAGCCCACATTAAATACATCTGGAGAACTGTCTCAGAGATGTTTTGAGACAAAATCCAGATTATAAACTGCATTTATTATTAATGCATGAACACAAATAATGATAAGTCTGCAGGACAACTAGATCTAGAGATACATATTGTCACTTTATATTTCTATCTACCTAAGTTTGATTTCTCAATATTAACTTAAGAGATAAAACTTTCCCAGTCATCTCAGCATAGCTGGAACCTGAAACGTTAACATATCATAACTGAAAAATTGTAATTTTTCAAGATATCTTCACTTCAGATTCCAAAAACACTGAGAAAACTGGAAAATATATCGTTGTTTTTATTTCCTTCCCTGTAAAATTGAAAAGTCAGACTTAGGTGAATAGAAACATACAAAGATGACATAAACAGTTATAGATTATAACAAGTTCACATGCACCTAGATACACACAATGTCATACGTATACAAATTCTTTTCGAGTATGCCTATTTGGAAAATTCAACAGTTGTCTCAGTGCTTGTCTGGACATATGTATAAACATTTATAAATTAAACAGCTCTTTCTCCTGGCTCTTAGGTAAACAGAATTCCATGCTTGTATCAATGACGATTTATATTATGAAACGGAACATTCATTTTTAAATTCTGGTACAAATTTGAGAAAAGTTGGTTGTCACAAAACAAGTACCAAACCAAATGCACCAAAAGAGGATGTTATAAGATCTTCTAAGATTTGGTCTTTGGTCAATAACGATTAACAGGAAACTGAAAAAGAAGTGAACAGAATGGGAATGCTGGCACATTGAAATAATGGGCCCCTTTTAATATTTGTGTGCTCAAATAACAAAAAGAAAGAATCAGACATAAGGAAACTGAATTTACCATTATAACACAATCACATCAGAAGATTAGAAAGAACATGAAACCTTTGAAAGATTA
The DNA here is from genome assembly GCA_038406235.1 of Peronia verruculata. Lineage (NCBI taxonomy): Eukaryota > Metazoa > Mollusca > Gastropoda > Systellommatophora > Onchidiidae > Peronia > Peronia verruculata. The sequence continues at coordinate 3,039 of JBCAUA010053897.1, forward strand.
AGACAGATGGATATCTTCATGCCTTTCATTGTTACAAAGTGAAGGGGAAAAGGAAAGAAAAGCTACATACATGTATATATAATCTAAGAGAGAGAGAGTGAGATAAAGAGAGCTATATATGTATGTTATGTCTAACTAGGTAGATATACCTGTTGTTTACGGGAAGGATTTCTCTGCAAATATTGATTACATGGTGAAAGAATAAAAAGCACTTGCAAAAAGAATATTTCATATGAAAGATAAAACTTGACAATGTAAACGGAATCAAAGATTGTATGATTCAATGACAATGCAAGGAGAAAAAGAGAGTGAAGCACTAGGATACAAATTATATACATTGATAGTCAAAAGATGCTGCTTAAAAAATTGTTATGCTGGGTATTTCTCTCACATAATAATAATAATTATATCCCATTAACAATTTTCACTATCATTTCATTTTAGATTATCAACATTGTACTTAAACCTGTGTGACATTTATTTATGAATATGGAAATAAATATAACAACAACAATACAGAAAACATAAAATTCATCCACTACAAAGTGTTATATCCACCACTAACCATTACAAATGTCCTCATAAGAAAAACAAATGTAAACTGCCAAATGGTGTTAATAAACAAAGCTTAACCAAGATAAATACAAATGCGACCTGGATTGTCAAACCCTTTGTACATTTTGTCCTGCACAATATTTATAGGTGAACTCTCAGACAGAAATGTCTGACATAAATGGGGTGTATAAGCATGTCCAGACAAATAAGTTCTCCCTGAATTGTTAATGGAGATTATTTTTAACCAACCTGAAAACTTGCCTTCAACAGATACAAGGGTATAGAAAAAAACATAGTAACAAGAGAAAACATAGAATTTGTGCTTTTTGTTTGCCAAAGGAAGTCTTGAACATTTCAAGGTATAAGGAAAGCAATGTCTTCTAAATGATAATTTTGTCAGTTTGTTTTGTGATTAACATTTTGAATACAAGGAATACTGGTTTCCTTCCTTCACTTCAAAGATAGTTAAACAGCCATCCATGTTCAGCAAAGGGAAGGACATAATTTGGTCATAAACAATCCTTATTCAAATTTCAAGACAACATAAAGAACAGCAAAAAGCAAACTGATCTGAAATAAAAAAAATAAAAAAAATAAAGTGAAAAAATGAAAATAAAAAAAGCAAATATAAATAAATATCTCATAAATTTAACTCATCTGAAATGATTTTCAAGAGAACTGAATGAATTTGGTAAACAGATCAGAATTGTGCCAGAGGTTGGAACTGGGGCTGATAGAGGCACTATAGATTAAAGTCAGACTATATCATAATGCCTTGTTATTTTTCAGATGAGTCAAAGTTGAGAAAAATTGGCTTAATACATTTTTTTCTGACTTATGCAGAATACAAAGGCCAATGTTCCCACAGAAGAGCACAGCTTTGTAACAAAAACAAAGAAAAAAAAAATGAATCAATATGACTTATTTTACTCCCACATTGATTGGTACTTTGAGTCATCAACTTGTTTAGAGAAGGGTAATGCATGTGATTGCTACAAATATATACCAGTCATGAGTTCCATATCTGAAAACTGAAAAATTTGGAGGATATCAGTATAAAAGAAAATCTATCAAGTACTCTTTCCCTCTTACTGTCTTTTTCACTTTGCATATGAACTGACTTTAGTTTCCATTTATCACCTGACAATTTAATTGTGACTCATATTTTTTCACTGATAATGGCATTTAATATTGAATGGAACAGATTACGGTATTCAACAAGATGCCTCTTTAATAGAATTGTTCACAAAGTATATCTATGGAAATTGCAGTGAAAAAGAAAGGAAAAAACAAAAAAACAAAACAAACAAAAAAAGAAAGCTGGTGCTAATGCAAATGAGGCTATGAAGAAATGTGTCATGAAATGGTGATTCAATAGGAGGTCGTTGTGCTCAGTCCTATTACTTCCCTTTACCAGACAAAAGAGGGACTCAACAAGCAGTGCAAAAAGGAACAAAAAAATCACTTTTACGTCCTTGGCTTGAAACGTGTGCATAAAAAATTCCAGAAAAAATTTGATGTAAAGAAAATGTTTTCTTCTTGCTATTATAATTTTATCAGTTTTTTTGGCGACCAGTAATTCAAATGACAAGAAGTATAAGGATATTTTCCTCTTTACACTACTTGCTCAACACATCTTTTGTCTGGCAAAGGGAAGTAAAAGCTCAGTCAAAATGATCTCCCCTTACACAAGTCCCTCTTTTGGATGGGGCAGATAATCTTCAAAACGATCTCCCATTCAAAACATAAGTGAAGAGAGCTCATTGAACCAAAATATAAAAATAAATACCCCCTGACACCAATCACTACATACAGGACATAAATTTCCAGTTTTACCTTTTCTTTTCGCATCTTTATCTTTTGGAGCGCAAGAAAAAAATAAAGAGCATTGAGATTGTCAGATCAAAAACTTATTTTGGATACAATTATAAATTCCTCTCAAAATAATATGTTGGCTATCTGTTTATGGTTAATCCTTTCAATCCTTAAGTTTATTTTGTCATCTTCCTAATGTTTGAATCAGTGAATTCTCTACAGATGTTGAAACCCAAATACTCAAACTGTTCCTGACATTTTATTGTGGAACAAAAGCTGTAATAGCCAGAGTGTGACATGAAAGTTAAATTTTAAGTAACAGATGATCTAATAGGGAAAGAGTTGAAAGAAATGTCTAAAAAAAAAAAAGAAAGATCTGGAAGATAAATATTCCTGCAGAGTACACAATGCGTATCGCAAGTCACTAGTACAGTTTCTTCTCTTTGCAATTGAACTCTTACCTAGCAAAATTATTAAAAAATCTCTCAGTTCTTTTCAAAGTTATCAAATTTATTGTTTTTAAATGCAGAAAAGTGTCAAACTTGCTTTGTTCAAGCATAAACAGAACATTTTTTTTTTGTAACAATCAGAGAAATAACATGATATGAAGATCATGATACAAAGATATAATATTGATATATCACTGCACAGCACACATTTTAGCTGGTGAAAATTGATATGATGGCAAATCTAGTAAAATGTATACAGAGAAGGGAAAGTTTACCTATCGTTCATAAGGTATTTAAGATGGAAAGGGACAACCATCGTTGCAGATATATTAAAGATTGCTGAAATTAAAGACTGTTAAAGGATTATCTTCCCTCTCATTTCTTACCTCCTCTTCCTGTTGTTTCTGAAGTCTTTCATTCTCTTCAATCTCTCTCTCCAGCTCATGCATTCTCTCCAAGGCAGATTTCAAAGGACCACAGAGACGAGTGTATTCCACAATGGCAATCGCATAATGGACCAGTGTTGCACAATCTTCACTAGCATATTTAGCCCCAGCTATTGTTAGTCCCCCTCTGGCTCCAGGTGAAGGAGATCTCTGTTTCACAGCCAGGAAATGCTTGTCTAAAATAGACAAAATCTTTTTTTTTAAATGTCTCACTTGTAATGCACTACTGCTTTTAAGAAAATGATTTAAAAAGTTGTACAAATGAGAAGAAACAAAAATAATAATAATGATTCAAAACATAAAACTATTCTCTTATCTATTAAAGGTAGAGATTTTTCATCATTCTTATTCAAAGTTGTATAGGAAATAATCAGTGAACAGGGTCCCTATGTTTTCAGCTATTCTAAATCTCTATCATTGCTTTCCAACATCTGATTTTTGTCTATTACCTGCTAAGACTGTTTTTTTGTCAATATTTCTCATATCAATCTCCAAGTAATATTATATCTCTTTCATATCTGCAATACCTTGAGCATTTTCCAGTAGACTTCCTTCTCCAGTCACTCCCAACTGACCATCTCTGCTGCAAGCTAGGTAACTCTCCACAGCTGAAACCACATGACACAGGCTTATATTGAACAATAATTGTTGGACAAAAAAAAATAAAAATTTCTGAAACTTCAATGCTTTTAGAAAACAACAGAAATCAGGAGAAGGAAAGAACAAAAAAGACAGAAAGAAGAAAAGAAAAAGAAAGAATGAAAGAAAGAAAGAAAGGCATTCTAAATAAACTCATCAATTATTTTTCATATCACTAGCACAAGATCCCATTCTAAAAACAGAGACCAATTCAGAGCATGTTAGAATTACGAAATTTGAGAAAAATAGATACAAACACTGCCTAATGATAAAGAAGGGGGAAAAAAATGTTACTGCACTCCCTACTGTTACTATCAATTTGAATGTTGTTGTTTCAAACAGATGTCATAAAGATGCAATATATGACAAAACAAAGAGAGAGGCGTGAACTGACTCGTAATGCATGTTTTCTTAAATAGCTTTGGAAAAAACTGAGGACTGCAGAATGCTTATAACCTACTCTCTCAGTTTTAATAGTGTCAAAAAATTCTTCTAACCCTTTTCCTTTTCCTTACACATCTCTAGATTTGCTTCCTTACTTCATCCCTCCCATTTCCCCTTTCTTCACCTTATTTTCCCCTGTCATCAGCCTATTTCCAGTTTTCTTCTTTCTTCTCTCATCCCTTTTCCCTTGTTCACCTCCTTCCTATTTTCCCCTGTCTTCATCCTCTGACATTTCATCACCTCCACTTCCAAATTTCCCTCTCTGCACCATTTCTCACATTTTCTCCCTTCTTCAGAGATTCCCTCCTCCTCTTCTCCTACTTCGCCACCACCTCCATTTTTCCCTTTCTTCCCAACAATCCCCTACCCCTCACTTTCCCCCTTTTTTCATACACCCTCATCCTCATTCCAACCATCACTTTTCTGGGTTTTTTTCCCCAAAACCCCCCCCCCCCCCCCCCCCAATTTTCCCTTTTCTTCACACATCACAATCTCTCACTGGCCCTCTCTGCACCCCCTCTCCTCCCCAAACACACATAAACATATGTGCAGGTGATGAAATTTATATCGAGAACACCCGACATCACATCAACACAATATTTGCTCCATACCACCAACCACCTGCCCCCCTTCCCTCTTGTCTCCTTCTACTTTCTCTCTGACTCAACTCTGCTGTTGGAGTCAACTCACATGTGTGCAATGTCTCTATAACAAGCCTTAGCGAGAATCATTCAATTATTTTGTATATACTTGATGCTTTATTTACAATTTTACACATCCCAGAAAACTATTTAAATCTACATAATACTATATAATTTTGAGACACTTTGATTTGGTGTAGTTCCTAACATAACGTGAAGTAAAGATGATAAAGAAAACTTGATTGTGTGAGCAATGATCCCTCTGGTTATGCGAGCGATCCCGAAATACCTTATCAGAGCCATGACAATTTTACTAGGCAACTGGCTCTCAATTATCATCTAATTTTGCCCATTACTGATGAAATGGCTTGCAGTAAATTTTAATGAATCAACATCAGGCATATAACTAAATTCACAATGTCATCTGACAATGTCTAAAGACCAATACCACAAGTCTATATGACTTGCGACCAGGGCAAATGAGTCAGAAGTCACGCTAGGCAACAAGGATAACGGATGTTTTTGGTCGTTGTTAGCTACTTCCAAATAAGATACTCAATTTTTTTTGTTAACAAAACATCAATTTAACCTTTTTTTAATCTGAAAAAAAAAAAAAAATTGGTATCATCGTTGGAAAATAGTGGAATATGGTAAAAAGCAGCTGTGACTTGAATTCACCCAGCGCAAGTTGTAACTCATTTGCCCTGGGCGCAAGACATATTAGATTTTCAGTGTGTATCTCACTTTTTTTAGCACAGGGCTCCTGGCATACAGGGTGTTTTAATTTTAATTTTATGTGCACTGTGTTTAAATGAACATTCTGTAACTTGCCTCACTTATTATATGTTCTATTGATCATTGTTGCAACATTTCATGTCATGTTAAAATTTCATCACATATTTAAAAAAATGAATAACACTCAGCTGAGATATGATATGTGTTTCATAATATCTGGATGTTCTGGATTTTCATCAAAAGTTATCATTATCTGTAATTTTGTCCATAATTACTATCTGGATTATTATCTAGATCATAAGTCGAAACTTATATTCTTGAAATTTGAAATCAGTTAAAAAGTGAGTTGGAAGTCAGACAACAAGCTCTGACAATAGTCACTGACAGAAAACAACGAGTTATTGTTGAAAATAAAATTATTTTTTCACAGACAAGATGTATTGGTCTACATGTTTAAAAAATGTATATATAAGTATTAGATATGTCAGCTGTCATAACAGGGTAAGACAAACTGTATTTTTGCCGAGATGGCCTCAGACTACAGGCTTACCTGCCAGTACATCACCAGGAAGACCATCCTCCCAAGGCACATTGTGCAACATATCCACAAACTTGATGGTGTCTGTCATTGTCTGCTGCATACTCTTCCATTGGGTTTTGTCAAATCTATCACCAGCATCTTTGGATTTGGCTGACAGATAGAAAAGAAGTCTCCAAGTCAATGAAAAAATTATGGGATGATCAATCTGAGCATATCACATTATCCTGATAGGTAAAATTATTCAGAAACAAACAAACAAACAAAAATACAAGAAAATCTACCAATGACAATTATAATTTAACAAAATTAAATAAAAATCTGGTAAACTATTTCAGACTGTCTCCAAATGTCCTCTCATATTAGAGCTATCTTTAAAGAAAGCTCTTTGCTCTTTCATTCAATATAAATTCATCAAACAAATAAAATCCATAATGAACACAGAAGATTTATATTTGGGGGGAATTTTGTTTTGTTTTGTTTTGGCAAGATACAAATTTCTCTTATTTGAAAAATTTCATTTATAAATCAGCAGCACAGAGCGCCACTAGAGCACTGTCAAATGGTGAGTGCATTCTAAATCATGTTCACCTCCTCACAACTAAAATTTAAAATCATAAACCACAAGCAGAAGTACAACTCTGTTTTCATTTCTGAGACCAAACATTTTCTGGATATTTAAAAACATTGGAAAAACATTGGAATAAATTGGAAAGGGTTCATCATTATTCAAGTAAGAAGAAACTATTGTGGGCTCCTTGGTTGTGTTCAATGTGAAACATTTCAAGAGTTTTGATACTTTAAAGATACCCTGGATGTTAATTTATGTAGTTCCTGTTGAAATGAGGAATAAGAAATCTGATATATTTATAGCATTATATTCCAATAAATTTTTATAGCTTCAAGTATGATTGAAAAATGATTGAAAATTAACACTCTTGTCCAAAGTAAACTGTTGCGAGGATCAGCTAAGATAATTCTTAGGCTATATGACCTTTTCATTCATTAAAAATAACACATGAAACAAAAAACAAAAGATAAAAACACAATATCAAAACAAAACAAAATGAAGCAAGCAGAAAAAAAATTCCGGTGACTTGTATGAAAAAAAGAAATGTATGTTTGAATACGCGATAGACAGACCCTAAACAAGGGCAACAGTGAAACAAAACACAAACTGAGCCATGGGCCAAAGCTTTACAACTAGACTACATTTATTGGGGAGAGCTATGAGAGCATTGTCTACTTGCTAAGTATATCTATATCTAACAAATGATACAATGTTTCAGTAACACAAATATGTTCAGTCATTCATGAGATCATGAAACTCAAGAGGAGAAGCAAATAGAAAAATGTTTGAAGTTGTGTAGTCTCTTTTTCCCCGTTTAAATCTTGTTGACTTTGTTATAGCACTGATTCCATCCATTATTCAGCAACATTAAACAAAAAATATTAAATAAAGGCTCACACAACACATATCACCAATGGGGAGTCTTAGTCTGATAAAAATCCCAAATTTGTTTATACCACATTTGTACATCCAATGATCAGAAAATAATTTCTCAGTCATATAAGTATTTCACTGAAAAAATGTCACATTCTGTGTATCATCCTATATTTCTTACTTAGATCTAATATCTAATTTTATGTTTTTGTTGTTTTTATTTTTATTTTAGCACAATCCCTGTTGCAGAATCAAAGAATGGTGATATTTTGAAATGGTCATTCAATTATTCTCTCATTTAAAAAAAAAAAAAAAAGCAGAAACAGTGTAACACTTTTGATAAGAGGGTAAATTTGTTTTTCATTTAAGTGCAACTATTCAATCTAGATCTATTTACAAGGTAAATGTAGCAGATCTTTAAGCAAATACTTGTTTTCTACCCAATAAATTGTAAATTTGTTAAATGATATTTTTTTCAGTGATCAAATAAAATGCCAAGCCCCTTCCTTTCATCTCTATGCTTTAATTATTGTGGTTTTTAGAAATCAGCTGCAATAAATTTTTAAACAACAAAGTTGAACAATAAGATTCTGAATGTGAAGGTATAGAACTATTTTGAACAGTGTCTTGGAGATTACATGTAACTGAGCAGATGATCTACATATCACACTGTCTGTTGACTGTGATAAATAGTCAACAAAAGCCAAGAAAAGATTTCCTGGTTCTTAGTAAGTTCACTTTCCATAGTGCTCAACATTAATGGGGGGGGGGGGGGGGGGGGGCTTTCTGAAATTG
>JBCAUA010053908.1:1275-11539 GCA_038406235.1 Peronia verruculata
CCTCCCCTCACCCCACCTCCTCCAATAGCCCACTACGTCCCCCCCACACACACACACTTGTGATGAATCAGATATAAGCAAGAGAGCAACTAATGCTTCAGGTTTGGTTGCCTTCAGAAATACATAAAGCCTGCACAAGGGAATAGAAATTTGTGCATTGCATCTTTCAAACTTCTGTGAATGATGCAAAATGCACTAGATCTATGCTTGACAGAAACTAGAACTGTCCATTAAATTACCATTAAATGAATAGAATGTAAGAAATACAGATCTATATATGTGTAACATTTACATCAAATGAAATTGTAATTAAATTCATATATAGATTTTCCATTGGTTTGTTATGTGATACATAATACATTGTAGTTCTTCTAAGTACATTCAGGGATTACAGGTTGGTAAACTTCTCTCCTTTTCCCTCATTTTTCCTCCATTTTGAGTCAGATATCCCTCCTCTGCTGTTGTGAGGGTGGGCAGGTCTAATAATATAATAACAATAACAGTCAATAACAATAGTTTTATGCTGGAATAATTTTAGTATCCCATGGATATAATAGAGCACACTCAATTTCTTATGTCAGGCCATGGGAAATGTATATTTTTGTGAACAACACAGTTGCCAGTTTGTGTCAGTGGTAAGTCATGTTTTTAATCAGATGAAAGAGAAAAAAAACAAAAAACAAAACCTAGTGAGATGTAAATGTACATAGTTTTAATGATTCAGCTTTAATTTTTGTCTAATAGAATTTCCTGTGAGAGTAAAGAAACTGATTTAGCTTTTGTTATTTGCCACATGCTGTTCAAATGTTTATTTATAGAATTGTTCAAAGTTATACAGTAAATGCAGAAAGTAGGGCAGCCTTTCCAGGAATTCTGCTTATTTTGTTCACAGCTGTTCCTGATTTGATCCAGCTGGTCCATGGGAATCCATTTGGAATGAAGAGATTAATCAGGGAATTCAGAGTCTTCTGGCAGAGAAAGCGTAATGCAGGGAAGACAGATCAATTAAATTCAAGTGTGCAAGAGGACAGATTTGATGAAAGTTTGAGTGAAAAAGCTGGGGATGTTTCTGGCCTGAATGAATCTTTGAATGAGCCAAGTGCTGCATTGGAAGTTGACCAGCTTCCTGGGAAAAATGAAATAGGAAAGGAAGAAGATGGTAAAGACTGTAACATTTCTAAACGACAGCTGGAAATGAAAATTACCTCCTTGGCTGTTCGTGAAAAACGAGCAGGATTCAACAAAATTTGCTGGTACGTCCATGAAAATGTTCTCAAAGAGTATGACCTGGCTGACCTAAAACTACCAAACACCTGGGAGTTCCTGACATTTGATCCAACAAAATCACCAGGTATGAGTGTTGTTAAGAAAGATCAAGATGAGGAAGAGAAGGTGGAGGAGGTGGAAACTCCTGCAAAGCCAGTACCACGAGATCAGAGATCTATCATTGAATTTGCTTTGTCCAAAGCAGAAATTGAGAAGAAAACTGAAACTTGGCCATCAGAGGCCCCTGAGGAGAATTCAGTGAAAGCTGCTAAAGATGAGACACCAAAAGAAGGTAAGAAACTGAATAATCAAAGATCTATCATGGATTTTGCACGGAAGTCAGATAAAAAACCGGGAAGTCCACAGCTTCAGAATTCAGGAATAGGTGAATGCTCTTCTGATGTTGAAATAGTCGATGTCTCTGCAGAACTGGGAGAGCAGAAAAGAGCAACTGGAGCCTCAGATTCAGGAGGAGTGGGGAATGTGACAGCCTCACCCCCTGAGACCATGGCCAAACCTTCACCTCGGGTATGTGTGAAAGATATAGTGAAAGAGAGGATGATAGCGTTTGAGGAAACTAAAGAAGAGGCCGTAGAGTCACTTACGCATCAGCCCATGGAAGTAGATCAGCTGGCTGACGATTCTTCTATGGCAAATGATCATCAGGATTTGAAAGAGGACAGTGTTTCACCGGACTGCATTGTCATAGACTGATTGGCAGCTCAAGAATCTTTGGTTTTTTTTTGCTCTGTTTTCATGGTTGACAGACCTATTGTGGTCATCAGTCCATTACAAGCAGCTATGCCTGCTCAGCTGGAAACTTTTCAGATCTTGGGTCATTTTAGCTCAGTTGAAAGTTGAAGCAAGTGCAGTATTGAACTTCAACAATGTATTGGAGAATGTTTATTTCACCAATGTATTCATACATTCTGTTGATGCTTAGACCGCAGGCCTCTCTGTTTTTTGTTTTTTTTTTATTGGTTGGATGGATAGTTTGATTTGTTGGCACAGGAATTGCAAGTGATGGAAAATTTGTGTGACATACTTTGTGTATTTTCTTTATTGACTTTGTGAAAGGACATGTCAAAAGAAAAAAACACCACCAAAACATGTCAGAAAACAATCTTGTTTCGAGCTCAATAGATTGGTGAAAAATTTAACTGTTCGATGTCTATGCTCATGTTGGGTGCATGGTTGCTTCTGTTGGCTCTTCCTGATGTATCAAAAGGTAATATGCCAGCGATATCTTGGCTTGATTCTCAAGCAGGATAATGATCTCTCTGTACTGGCCAAACTGTTTCCAGTGTGTTTATAAGCAAAAATGTGAGACTCAACTGTTTGGATGGTGCAGCCACTATCACTTGTTTGACAGAATTGAGTGGGGCCATTTTCATATCATTCAATTTTCAGTTCGAAAGAACATTGCATTTGCACTCACTGGCAGTCTTGATGTTAACTCCAGTATAGTTATTCAGATATATCACTGCTTTGACAGTATTAGATAACGATCTCTCTCTTTGTTTTTTTGAGAAGGTAGTCAAAATTTGTATATCCACCAGGTTTTATTTAGGGCCTGCTCCTTGTTTACTTGAATTAGATTACATCACATGTCTTACCTGTGGTATGTTGTCATAGCCAGTTTTATCACATACAAACTGATTGTTTGGATATTTTTTAAAATGTAGTTTTTTCACTTTCTCTCTCTTTTTTTTTTCACCTGTTTTTTTATTTTTTAGATGTACTGTCATATCCAGTTACCAAAAAGGAAACTAAAAATGTCTTTTTATCAGTTGAAGTGTAATAGTAAAATAGTGATCTCCCCTGCCTGAGAGCCTGGTCTGCCGAGGAGTGTGGTCCATCAAGGAACTGGACTCTGCTGTGAAATGGAATTTTTTTCTCTATAATTTACTCCTTGAAGAACTTGCCTCTAAATAAAAAAAAAATCAGCCTAAGAGCCCAGTGTTGGCTCGTGACATGCAAGTAGGCTACTCATGGTATAAATTCACCTCAGATGTCTACTTGAGAGAAACACACAGATATACAGTCAAATGGGGACAGGTGGAAGGAATAGGTAAATGAGGAGGGGAAGTGATGGTTTACCACATAATCCCGCACACCTGGACAAACCTGTAATCATTTATTTGATAATACTTTTTTATGAAAATGGTTTGACATCCCTGCCTTTAGCCACTCGTACGATTATCTCTGATTGATTCTAATCCCAGGGGGTGGACTGCGAGCGTGAGCTCTTAGCAGCCTGCCTTGTCATATGTTTGTGTGTATGGAAAGTGGGCTCTTATACAGAGGAAGTGTGCAGTAACCTAACCTATCAGTGACCTCCGAGCCATGTGGCTAAGTCACGAGAGGACTATCATCGCCACAATGAGTTGTTAAGTCAAATCATCCAAGCGGCAGCATCCAGGGGAGGACGACAAGTTGCAAAGCTTCCACTTGAGGAACATGCTGGTCTTATGCTAGCGTTTCCTCAACAAGGACAAACTCACCAAAGGAAAAACCGTATTTGATCAAAAAGCAACTGAGAGGGGGAAACCGCAGTCCCTCATAAACGATCGAGGGGCAGTGGGCCCATATCACCCGGTGCAGGAGGCTGGCAGGGCAGCATACCAAACAGACCTACTGACACCCATCCCAGCCTCCTCCGATTTCTCTGAAGTCCAGGCGACATAGGTGAATAAGATCGGGACAAGCAAACGAGCCCTAGACACTTTGGCCGGATTCGGCGACCTCCAGCCGGGACCCCGCCATAGGGCCCCACACCTTCCTGGTACTGCCGCCAGACAACGCTCAACTTTTTTCCACCAGACCTTGGGGTGATGCTCGGACATACTAAGTGGGCACTGCCTCGACATAGGTGCATCTATGGGACACACTCCTAGGACTGACTCTGGACTACTTTAGGTAGTAAACTACAGTGTGCGCTAGCATTGATGGGTAGTACTTGGCTTTTTCTAATTCTCAGGGTCGTGGGAGCAGTGGATACCCTATTCACTGGACTTTGTCACGAAGCGTCGGCCACCCCAGTCCGGCAGGGCCTGGCCTCTCTCCCCACTTGTGCACCAGGCCAGGCCAGGCCAGAAGGGTAAGCGTCAGCAACCCACCCGTCCAGGCAGCAGCCCCCACTCCGGAGAAACGGCAAGACTGCTATCCACGAACACCTACCAAGCAGAGAACCAGACCAGAATGAACTGCTGGCCGCCTGGCGATCCGCCCTTGTTAGTGTTAGCTCAGATAAGGAAAGACGCTAGATCCACCCAAATCCTTGACCGCTGCCGCCACGAGAAGGAAAGAGTCGGGGCTAGGGAGGTTTATTGCGACAGCTCAGGCCGAAGCCCTTGCTGCCCGTCTACCTTTACATGCCAGTCTCTACAACTCCGAAGGGCTACTCGCAGGAACAGCGAGGCAGCAATGCGATTATCTGTATAACATAGAATCATCACATTTTCATTCAACAGTGATACTGTGATGTGGAAGCTCACTCAATGTTTGAATGCTGGGTATTACTGATGAAATTATACTTTAGGAAAGATCAGGAATTGTTAGGTGTAATTACAACACAACAGGCTGTTCTTATTCACATAGATAAATCTTTAACTAACTTTAACAACGCTCAACTAATAGTGAAGACGGTCTGTTGTCAGGCAGGTTACATAACTTACAATCCACCCGAGAGCCCGCTTTTTTTTAAACCTTGGCGACTGGACTATTAGAGGGAGATTACTATAGTAACAATAGTAATAATAAATACCAAATAAATAATATGAGGACTTGGAGCTTCAAGTCCTTATTCTCACAGCTGATGTTCAGTAGTCATCTTTGCTATGACTGTTTTAGCATTTTATCAATAAATTGATGGTGTAATTTGTTTGTTTGGCTATACTTAGATTTCTTCTTCTGTGATAGATTTTGTTGACATTGATAAACTGATAGTAACAGTACCAGCATTCATTTCACTTTGTATTTTGTCAGAATAGTTGTATTTGCTGGATCACCATGCAGTCACTTTTGTTCAGCCAGAGGTCTAGGCCTAGAATGACTCATTTTCTTGGATTTGTTTGTAAAAATGTGAGATTCTGTGGTGATTGGTCTGCGGGTGAGGATTCCATAACTTGAGGGTTATGCCAGTAATAGTGTTCCAAACATGTGTATGTATGCAGATCAAGTGATCATATTTTTTGTTTGTTTTTTTTTTGGCATGTTGGTGTTGTTTTGGTTGAGGAAATCCCTCTTTTCTCTCTCTGTTCTGTACTGTTCTTGCTTTTTTTTTTTTTGTGTGTGTGTAGTCCTGACCATGGCTTCAATAACAAAAGCAGATGTATAGAAACACCAGGCCATCATTTCATATTGATTTATATATCTGCATTGCTGTCATTGTCCATCTCCATCTTGTAGTACATGGCTTTGTTCAAGCTAGAACACTTAGAAACATGTCATTAGTGTATCTGCAATTCTATCTGAATGCTTATTTTACAGGGTGGACCATAAGTAGCCTAACTCTTTGTATGTAGATACTTTACATGTTTTGAAACAGTTTGCTACAAAATTAAATCTCTGAGTTACAGTCAAATTACACTTAGTTGAATTCAAATCTTGGGGCTCTATGCGACAACTGGGTACTGTACCCTGTTGAACTATTGGATGGTGACTCTGATACTTACTTTAACTTTTCATGTTCAAAGATGATCCCTTGAAATGTCCATTTATATTTAATTATAGAACACTTGATGATCTAGAGTGATATTATAAATATCTGTTTCAATATTTTTCCTTTTGGTATCTTGCTCAGCTTCGATAAATATTTATAGTGTAATTTCTTAGTTTAACATTTTATTTAACATTTATCACAGTTTAGTCTTGTATATGTTCAAACTGGTTTTGAAGATTTAAAAGAATGGCCTGGCTAATTTTGACTTAAAGCACAATGCAGATAGTGAAACGACTGTTTGCCAACTTATGGTCTACTCTGTATATTCACGCCCTATAAATGTTTATGAGTCAAATACATTGCACTGTACATTCATTCATTGTGTTAGTTGCATGTGAATTCACTCATTCATGAACTTGTACAAAGAAACTCTTTGAATTTGTGTATACAATCTCTAATATACATGTTCATGTAGTTTCTTGTCAGTTTGGTTTTGTTTGTTTGTAACTTTGATAAGGATTTTAGTTTTAGTACATGTAGTTGGTTAAAAATTTCTAGCTGGGTTCATCAGAAAGAAAAGGGTGGGGGTGGGGGGGGGGGGGGTAGATAAGAAGAAATGACGCAATATTCTGATCACTACTGGTCAGATATTGATTAGTTTCTATAATTCTATTCCATCTTGTATTGCGAATGACAGGAAGCTAAATATATCATGTATAAATATTCTGTATCTTAAATACATGTATAATTCTGTGTTAATGGCAACTTGGGACTTCAGTAATTTTTAATTATAATCTCTATGTTGACTAGTGTACATATATGCTACAAATCTTTTACATGTATATTACAAAGGGCAGAAGTTCACCAGTAAAATATGTATTCATGACATTGTTATGTAGTAAACTTAGTCTGTAGTCAGTGTTCTGTATTTCTGTTCTATATATATGCACATGTTTATCATATCCACACAATGTTGACAGGAATGTCAGACTACTAACTTTGGTTGGAAAATTCTATTTCTGGTCATCTTCGGCCAATCAACTGCTGACATTTGAAAGGCCCTCTGGCCCATCGCAGAAATCAGACGTTCAGTAGAATTGTGCATATGCTTAGGATGAGAACCACATTGATCTTTGGCTGCTATTGAAAGATCGAGATTTGAAGTTCTTAAAATCTCAGGGCTTAATTCCCCATTTCCTCACACCTGACAATATACAGTCAAGTGGTTGCATGAGAGTTGGTGATGGAAAATCAATACATGAAAAGTGTTGACTACAAGAAAAAATATGTCTCGCAACGAGTCAAAATGAGACGTATGTCGATTTTTAACCATATGGAGTTTTTGGTATCATGTGAAAGCTTATTTCATATCCTTTCGGGTGGTGAAAAAAGTTTTGAGCTAACTCTGTTCTAGCCAGAGATATTGCAGTTTAAAGAGGCAAAGGGGGACCACTCAGCAATGAGCAGAATTCCGAGTAAATCGAGTTTCAATGAACGGTCATACACTTAAATCTACATGCCTACCTCATAAAAAATCCGATTTTAGTCAAGAAATATGTATAAATCGAGGGCAAGACCGATACTGTCTTGTTCATAAATGGATGCACTTTCGATTTCTGTAATAAAAAAAAAAATTGATATCTGACCCCCCTCGTCAAAACCTGATTTCTCCGTTCTGGCCCAGCGACTTACGTCTCATTTCGACAGGCCACGAGACATATGCGGCATTATGCCCATGGTCAGAGAGAGACCAGAGTGAGAGGGCAACTGTTTGCCATTCTAGGCCTTTTCTGATTTTTTGTTGAAAGCAGTTTGAGTTTGACATCCCTGTTTTGAAATCTTGAGGTCTCTAGCATAAATACTTTATTGTCACTGTGGCAGCCTGGTTCGTAATGTGTGCCACAAATGTGTGGAGAACAATGGTAGAGACTGGACAGCATATATACGTATATGTATGATATGATTTCAGTTGGTGTTGAGCCCCCGTGTATCTCCATCTCCATATTCCTGTAGAAAATTATCAGATATGTATACTATGTATATATGAATGTAGGTTCTGTTTTTTTGTATGTCCTGAATTGAATTATTACATGGCCAAAGGCTTGACACCATGGTTGGTATTTGAAATTGAACTGGAAACAATGAGGCAAAATATCTGGCCCTGTACAAAAGTGCATTACTGCTACATGTATTGATAGGATTTATTATAGGTTGATAGCAGCTATCACTGCTGCAGACAGGACAAGTCTTAACAGTAATCCGTTAGACCAAGCTCTTTGTCCTTCAGTGGAGGATGAACACCGGTTGGTTCTGTTATGTTCCCTTAGGTTGTCAGTCCACTCATTCTTGACAGTAAAGTGTTAGAGCAGTCAAGCTAAATTTTGACATGACCTTGGTCCTTCAGATTTGACTTACAGGTACATGTACTTTGTTAGCAAACTGATCAACTAGTCAGTTCTCAGAAGGTCTGCAGTAGGGATCCAATGAATGTGGACTTAGGTATTGTGTTGGAACAAAGAACATAGTACATAGTAATCAAATAAAGTGCTCATTACCACCATGAAGTGTCCACTGAGTTCCTGGAAATTCAGGACAACTTTCTTCTCTATCACATTGCAGCTGTAGTTGCTTTGGTATGCTCAACAAACCACAGAACCAGATCTCAGTCTGTAGCAGTCTATGGATAAGCTTATCGTTGTAGCACCTGCTGTACCTCCTGCCCTTGGTAATCACTTGTTCCACCACATACAACGTACATGTTTTAGGACATTGTCAAACATCTGGTGTTGTGTGCTCTAGAGCAGGCATGTCAAACATTCAAGTTGATGCCCTTTAATTTAGAAGACCGCCTGCAACCCATGGCAAATATACATGTATTTTTCTATTTAAATAAATAAATACATGTATTTTTTTTTTTTTTTTGTCAAACTAATTCACTTCTTTATAATTATAGTCATGAAATTTGCTTAAACATTTGTATTATACATCTACAAGGTACATGGAGATTAATTATAGTGCAGATACAGTAAATATTGTAAATCGATTATAATGGTATGGTAAATATAGGCCTACTTATGTCTAAGTTTTGTCATTGTGGCCCACCACATATTCAAATTTTCTTATGCAGCTTTACTTGAGGTAGGAATTGGGTCTGACATCCCGGCTGTAAAGTGTTTTTACTAGTAAATGTGTAAATATTATGTATGTAAATGACAGGTGTACATTTTTAAATCCCTTTATGTGAGCTCAAAGATAATTTTTAAGTCCAATGAAATTCAGGAAATCATCACCATCTGTACTTTATTCATTTTGTTGATCATTAGTGTTGGTAGGAAGTGCTCAGTGTTAACATGTGGGCTGCTGTGGTGTGTGGCAAAAACTTGAGAGAGAAATTGGGGGAGGCCAAGAGACCTCAACAATGGGAAGACATCAGAGAGAGAAGGAAAAATCCAAACAGCATCTTTCAGATCAGCTGGTGAGACATGTCTCTCCTGCGTTGGCCTCTAAAGCCATAAAGAAAATGATCTCCTCGACCTCAAGGATACATAACATTATCCATGGTCATTCATGTCTAAAGGAAGCCATCAAGCCATTAATCCACAAGGGAAAAAAAAAGATTGAATTTAATTTGAAAGTCCATGCACTTGTTCTATGTATGCCCAGTACATGCATGTTGATTTGTTCTATGTTCCGTTTTGTTTATCTGAGATAGTCGAATGTTTAGTACTGTAAAAAAAATGTGCATCGCACATGTATACATTGTACATGTATATATTTCTCAGGATTAAAAATGTATTTGTATACAAAAATGCTTTTTTAAATTTTTTTTTTTTAACCTTTCGGAGGAATGTCTCACTTATACATGTAGAATCAGAGTAAAGACTGCAACATTTTCAGTTTGTTTTTTTTTAAAACTAAACATAAGGTCAAGCATTGTGTATACCAACTAGTGCACAGATTTATTTTAACACGCACGCACACACACACATGTGTGTATGTATATACATGTATGTGTTTATACATGTGTATGTATATATGTATATGCGTGTATTTATATTTATACACACATTATATATATTGTACATGTACATGTGACGTAGTCTCTTTGTTTACTCTATACTGAATAAGAACGCAGACTCGCCTGGCCACTCGACCCACTCAATAAGTTTCGCATTGACCAGCGATCAGGCTTTTACTGTATTAGAGTACAAATACAAGAGAGCTATAAGTATAACTGCTATGAATGAAAGCTAAAGTATTTTTTTTTTTTCTGAAGCCTTTCAATCCTAAGAGAAAGGATTATCTCGGCTTTTTAGAAGCTGCCAATTTTTGCTG
>JBCAUA010053919.1:0-11539 GCA_038406235.1 Peronia verruculata
ATCTATCTATCTATCTATCTATCTATCTATCTATCTATCTATCTATCTATCTATCTATCTATCTATCTATTTTTTTACCCATTCTTCCATTTATCCACCTATATATCTATCCACCCATCCATCCAGTCATCCATTAATCTATCCATCCATCCAGCCATCCAGCCATCCATTAATCCATCCATCCATTCGTCCGTCCGTTAGTCCATCCATCCATCCGCCGATCCATGCATCTATTCATCCATTCATCACTCCATCTACCAATCTACCCATCCATCCATCCATCCATCCATCCATCCATCCATCCATCCATCCAGCTTTGGATGGATATCCATCCATCCATCTGACATGCAAATATACATCTGTCATCTACACTACCTCTCTATTTATCTATCAGCCTGTCAGTCTATCTATCTACCTATCTTTGCGTTATAACCAGGACAGTGTGAAGTAGTGGATGTATCCGGTAGAGGACAGGAGGGTCATGACTCAGTCAGTGTCAGTGACAGCTCGGTCAAAGCTTTGCCCACGCTCGTGTCATCTTTCCACTCCCACCATCGCTCTTACCTCCTCCTACTGCCGCTCTCCATCTCTCATTCCTTTGTATTTCCTCAACCCTTTTCGCTCCCCGTTTTTTTTGTCTATGGCGCATCATCCTAAATTCTCTTTTCCTTCTTTCTCCCTGCCGTTTCCCGACTTCTCTTCACTCTTTATTTATCCATCCCTCCATCCATCCATCTACCCATCCATCCATCCATCCATCTAGCTATCCATCTACCCATCCATCTAGCTATCCATCTATCCATTCATCCATCCATCTATCCATTCACCCATCCATCCATCCATCCATCCAATCATCCATCCATCCATTCATCGATCCATCCTTCCATCTATCTATCCATCTACCCTTCCATTCATCTCCTTTATCTTCCCATCTCTCTTTAATTTGTCTTTTCATCTCGTTCCCCTCCCCTTCTCCATCTTTGTTCTTTTCTGATCTTACTATCCGCATCACTTATCAGCCTATCTGTCTCTCTCTCTCCCTTCTCTCTATTTGTCTCTTCTGAGCTCTTCTCTCTCTTTATGTTTACCCCTCCCTCCCCCGACTATCCCCCCCCCCCTTTTCTTTTCTATCCCGCATTCTCTTTCTTTCTGCCTCCTCTATTAATACTCTCTATGATGATATGTAGGATCAGGAAATGACCGATGTTAAATTTGTCGATGGGCGGCACGGCTTAACACTTAACCTCAAGTGAGTTATGTCAAAGGTCACGGGCACGTAAACAAACCAACCAAACAACAATAACAAGAAGTCGGTAATGGTTTGCATAATCTCACCCTTGCACACCACACCAGATGTATTATCCTTTAGCTTTTAGATTGTGTTGACCTGGAAAACAGTGCGAAGCTTTGGGGTTTGAATTTGAGCATGATAGTTTGTTTGTTTGTGTTGGGGTTTAACCCTTTCAATGTCAGAATACGTATGCCTCAAACGTAAACATTGTCTGTTTTTTTTTTTTGTGTGTGTGTGTGTGTGTAGAATGAGTGATTCTTAACAGGTCTTGAAGACGAGACCTCCAAACCAGCTGTGAGATTTTCTGATTTTTCTGAATGAGAATTTAAATCCAAATAATAAGTGTTTGAAATAATCTTCAAAATGCTCTAGTAGTGGCCTTGGCACTGAGCTATAACAACAAGCAAACAATAATGGTGACGCCAACAACACAATAATTACAAGAACAGCAAGGACGGCAAGAACAACAGCAACGACTACAACAGCAACAAAAACGATACAACAACAAAAATAACTATAACAACAAAAGATAGAAAGAAAGAGAGAGGAAAGCAGAAAAAGAGACAACGACATTTCTGCCATCGTACCGGTAGTAGGAAAATTAATTAAAATGAAAAACAACAACAACAACAAAACAAAAACAAAGCCAGTCATATAATACCAAATGAATTAATGGCTTCATCTGTCTTACCCTCCCCCCCCCTCCCCTCAACTCCCTCCTTTTTCTTTCTAATTACCATCTTCCTCTCTCCTAACTTCCTCTCTAGTCAACCTGTTTAGGTGCATTTGAACACGTTTATATGTATTTGAGAATCCAACCATCAGTTATCTCAGTTGTGTGCCTGCCTGTCAGTCAATCCGTCTGCTTATCTGTCTGTCTGTCTGTCCGTCAGCCCATGTGCTTATCTATCTCTCTGTCTATTTTTTGTTTGTTTGTTTGTGTGTTTGTTTGTTTGAATCTTCTGTCCTTTGTTCCTTTGTTCGTTCACCCACCTGTCTATCTCAGATCTGCCGGTTCTCCACTCCAATTTTGACGTGCCACTACATATTTTTTTTTTCCCATGAAAATTAATGAAAATGCAAGAATGTTTCTTTTGTTTGTTTGTGTCGTTGGGGTTTAACCGTATTCAACGACACTTCAGAACGATTAGGGCTATATTAGGTCAAACACTATAAGATACGTTTACACGTCAAGAAGAAGAGAGGAAAGAAAGCAGGACAGAAGACAGGAGCAAGGAGAGAGAGAGAAGAGATGTCTCCAATGGAAGGTCAAGGATGGCACTCCATGAGAGACACCCCACCAATGGCGGGCTTACACCGCCTGCAGGTGGGGACAGAGAACCTACTTATAAACCCCAGGCCCCCAAGAATGTAAATCACATTTGCGATATGTTTTGATAAGTACATAAAAAGGGTTTGCTTTTTTCAGGAAAATTAATGAAAATGCAAGAATGTAAACCACACCTGCGACATGTTTTTATATCTATTTATTTCCATTCTGTTTGCATAATGATAAAGAATGCAAGCCAACAAAGTGCATCAATCAGTGAAGAAGCATGATTGTGGTTATCTGGTTTTATTTGAATTATTTCCGTACGCGTGCAGTTTTGTAAAACATATTCTAACACAATCGACAACTCACCAACAAATCAACAATCAAATCAAATTAAAAGTGACTGGAATGTCATAATCAATTATTTTAACAACTACCACCAACTTAAAAGTGGTTACAATTCCCACAGTTGACTGATTATCTAACAAATAGGAAAAAAATAACTCATATAATTAACTTACTAAATAAAAATGAAAAAAAATAAAAACAAAAGGAAAGAAAAAAACAAGCCAGAAACAGGGGTACACTTCAAAAATAGAGAAAAATAATCATACTGACTATATCATAGTCACGTAAAAGTTATCAGATAATAAACATTATTAAATATTTTTTTTTCAAACTATAGACAAAAGTGCGAACAGTGATGAGCCAGTTTAATTAACCAATTCCAACTGTAACATAACAGGTTAAACACAGTTAGCTCCGAGTAATGTTTGATGTAGTTTTATATTATTTCACATACTGGTCTATGTAGAAAAGCAAAGCATATTTCCATATTTGGCATAGTGTGGAAAAGAAAGAGAGTAAGCGAACGTGCATGGAAGATAAGAGATAAATCACCCAGTTCTTTATTCATTCTTTTATAATACATCTTTTGCGGCAATTGTCTTGACAGATTTCTCCATTCATCCGAGATTACATATACAAAGATAAATAAATACAGTTGTGACCATATCCTGCCAATCATCTATCACTGATCTTCAGGAACTTGAATTTTACAAAGCTGACAAAAAAATACTTTTCATCCACCATGAGATGCAGCTAATCATAGTGTTTCAGATACATGTAATTTATGAATTTTACATAATTTGCGACAAAATCCAAATCTGATGACAGCTTTTCTTGTTCCTTTTCATGCTGAAGTTTGTAATAGAAATATTACATTATCTACAATGTTAATCCATCGTATGAATGTAAAATACTTTCATAAGAAAAAAAAAACAACATTTATTCAGAGGCAAATTTTTTTTTTTTAAAACTCCTAATATCATATGAATCACTTGAAATATCTGTTTATTTTTGACAGGTGCACAATATTTTCCCTTTTTGGCAATATCTATCAAAACATGTATATCATTCAAATGATGAGGGCAATATTAAATTATGTAGCATAAAGCAGAATGTTGAAATCACACACGGTTGAGGTGGATGCAGTGGCTCTGTGGTATCGCGTCTGCTTATGGAGAAAACAGGCCGGGATCAACTAGTGGGTCCTGCATTGGGGGGATGGAAGGACATGAAGATCAAAAACCCGCATTTTTTCACCGACACAACGGTCCCCTAGGTTCCCGTGGGTAGGGAAGCCTGATGTCTAGCCTTCTCAGAACAGGACGAATATATTTCAGAGTTTCCATGTGTACATTACGTACGTTAAAAAACCCTTGGCAGATCAAAACTGATGGAAGAGTAGGCCTAAATGCTGCTGTCCGGGCAAAATTTCCAAATTCCAAATTTCTACGCACAAAATTCTCTGCAAAAATTAGCAACTTCTAAAAAGCCGAGATAATCCTACTTTCTTAGAATTGAAAGGCTTAAGGAAAAAAAAAAAATCACTTGGGTAAATGACTACACTTGTTATGAGACAATTATGTCACCCATCTCATGAAGAGATCTGTCAATACATATACCCCTGGCTGAGATCAACATCAGAAGTAGTCACTATATTCATATGAAAGAACTATGACTTCACATCAATTAGTAAAATTGAGACAGAGTGACTGATGTGCTGCTTTGTGGGAATGTATTTCTTGCTTTGCACCAACAGAAAATCATCTAGGGTAAATAAAGGAAAAAAAAACAAAGAAAGAAAGAAATTTCCCATGTTATTATGTCTCTTCATGAGATGGGCGACAACTTGTTGCCTTGACCATGTGATCCTGGTCACTTTTGTATCAACACTGACCAATTTCTGCAATGCAAAAATACTTTGTACATTACATAAGCAGTAAACACTTAAGGCACAGACTATTCAAGTTGGTTCAGATTGAAGCAACAAGTTAAATTGAAAAATTCTATTAAAAATCTTTAAATTTACACCATTTTTACTTTTAACAGCAGTTTCAGTTTGACTTCGATTTGGCAGAGAAAACTGAAGCAAATAAAGTATCAATGTAAATTAATTTCTCCCCATTTGCTCAAGTATTTCTGTTTTCACTCTACGGAAACAATTGATCAATAAATAAAAATATAATGTACAAAATAGGCATAGCTCTTAATCATTTGTAAAAAGAGCTTGATATTTGTTCCCTATGTACTGCAGAACCACATGCTCCCAACTGTGTAATCATAAGTCTTATCAAACTGAAAAAAAATTCTTTTTCTTTTTTCAAATGACAAAAAGATAAAGCAACAACACCAGCATATTACGGGCAGTTTAAATCGTTAACTACCTCAGTAGTTAAAAAAAGAAAAGAACCCACAATTTCTGTGATCATAAAAAAATGTCTAGCTATTTGTAATGTATGCATTCATTTCCAACAGAAGCATCACTTTTCAGACATACTTTGTAACAGCTAGAATAATGATCATAAAAACAAGTGCACAAAGTATAGAAATTTGAGATCAAACTGATAAGTAGTTAAACTCTATTTGTGCAGAATAACTTTGATCCCTCTGGGTAATAATATATGACTGATCTGAGATGAGTCAAAGGTGAAAGAATTGGCTTTTTGTCAGTTGACTCAAGATCAACATCAGGAATGAAAGTTATGCTCGAGCTGTACACTCTTATAAAATAAAGAAGAAAAAAAGCGAGAGAAGTGAGTGTTCCTGAGAGAGAATTCAAAGTGCAATATATGATGAATATTTGCAAAGCAAGCATTGATATACAGATAAACATTTTTTACACTGAAATTGATTTATTTTTATTGCAAATGAAATTATTCAGATTGTATATGAGCAAAATATTTTTATTATTATTATTTTTTTTTTTTTTTTCTTATTTTTTGATGTCTTCTTATTGTTTTTGTAACGTTATTATTGCTGTGGAAAAAAAAAAATACTCTAATGAGCTCTTTGTTTTTTCTACATGTCCGAGAACTGGATTCAGTTCATTTTTCACATAAATAAAATTACACATGTGATAGCTTTATGTGCAAATGTAACTTATTTTCATTTATTTATAGCCCCCCAATATTTCACGAATATTATGTAAAGTTGTCTACACTCCTGGCTAATTCAGAACTTCAGCAAATAAATAAATCTATGAAGACAGACAACAACATCATATCAGTAAAAAGTGGCAAAAATGGACGGAGATGGTAACACTGTCAGAGACACATTGTTTTCCAAATGCTCAGTGATTGTGGTGCATGACAGGTGTATAATGAAAAATAAAACTTGTAAAAAAAAATAAGTACCGGGAGAGGACGGAATTGACAGTGGAAGGAATACTCAAAATTATTTTACCAATTACCATTGACAGATTTTTCACAGTCAATAGGTATATTATAGCACCTAAAAATGTACACAAATTCTTACAAAGAGTGATCACAATGTTAGACCGAAAGACAGATAAAAATAAAAGTGAAAAATTAACTATAACTGAGGGGTTTCAGGTCAAAACACAACAAATGCTATTTTAGAAAATTTTGAGTTATACCCCTTTGTCATAGGAATGGTGATAGTGCTATATGGTAAGGAGTTTCCTTTTCACCAGATGCGACTCATCCTTCCCATATGTTCTCAGAAAATTCTAGTACTTAATGATAAATGACTAACCATTGCAGAACAAATTGTCATTTTTCTTTCAAAGGTGATTTTGGATATGTCTCACTTTGCCCTGAAACCCTTCAAGTTTATATTAGCAGCTCTGAATACATGTAAATTCAGAAAGATTCAAAGTATTATCATTGGTTACATAATATTTATATGTCCTTCTTTTTTTTTTGTGACTGCATTTTGATGAGACAAAATCAAAAATTGATCTCTCTATACAAAGAATATCATTTCAATGTACAACAGAATAAGCAGATAACATTTCTGCATAAATATTTTCCGTGTATTAGAACTAGCAGATACATATCACTTCTCAAAACCAAACAACAGCTTAGTTATAGTCATAATAAATGTTACCATGTTGAGAAGTAACAGAACACAACTATGACTGTCCAAGACTCTTGAGAATGTTTAGAGGAATAAGGTCTATACACGAGTGATTAAAATTAATTATCAGATTGTTGCAATAAGCGCAAAGTTGAAAAAAACAACACTGCACACAATGCACATCATTTCATGATATAACAATTCTACTGCGAGTGTGAAAATAGTAAATGATAAAATAGAAAACATAATAAATATGTGACATGACATGATGAAATCAGGTGCTCATCAAACTGAGCTGATCGGAAAAATCATGTGTTTTTCATCAGTGAATGAATTTTCGATGTATTTTTTCTTTCTTCACCAAACCCGTCTATATCAATCTAAAAATGCATTTCAGAGTTCAGTTTACTGAAATAGACCAAGTAGAAGCCCAAAAATTGTAATTAAGTGGCAAAGTCTAACAATGATTAAGAGTGGCCATTTTCTTAATAGATTCAGTTTCAGCAACAGGTCACCCCCATTGTCTTTAATTGCCAATATTTCAATTTCTATTTAAGGTAGAACAACCATTTTTTCACACGTTGATAAGAAAATAATCTTTACAGTGATACCACTAACTCCATAATAATATGCTCAAAATCTGACAAAAGCCTGATTTCATCGTGTCTTATCTCAGATACATTTTAATATGATTAATCTACTACCTCTAGGGAGTTTATGTGTCCTTCACCTCTGTGTAGTGTCCACTACTTATACTACATATGTAAAGTGACCAAAAAATAAAAAATACTGGGGGAAAAAATCATTAACAAACATAATGATCATCATTTAGCATTAAAGGATATCACAGATAAGTTCTCACAGAGGATATCATATCAATAGGATAATGAACAACTTTGTATGCCATGGTTACAAAACAACAATATACATCTATATAGTTTTCTCCTCTGTAAATTTCTTTGTTGTGTATTATTTTCATTCCCTCAGTTTCATGGATTTCTTTATTTTAGACTGAGTGTGCACTCATTACTTACATATCAGGCCGGATATCACATGAGATGGTCTTCTTTCCATTTTTAAATATAAATTAAGGTTCACTGAAGGATATAGTACACTTTATCTACCAAGCAAATGAGACAATGCTGAGACAAATTCTATGAGTTAAAAGTCATCATCTGATGTTCTATGGGTATATCCTCCCTGACCTTCATCTTCATCATAATCCTCTTCATAATCATCTTCATATTCATCCACTTCTTCAGCAGATGCTTCCTTGCTAAGTGGTTGCTTATGAGAGACCTGCTCAGGATGGGCATCCTCAGCATGTTTCTCTACTTCCGGTGCATCATCCATTGTGTCATCATGCCCTGCTGCCACAGGGGCAGAGCTCAAACCTGAGTCGGCTTGTGCTGAAGAGCTGCTGTGGTCTTGTTTCTGTTCTATAGCATTCTGGACGTCTCTTCCTCGTTCCTCATCCTCATGAGCTGCCGATTTTATCCTATCACTTGTATGCGAGTTTCTCCTCAGTTCTTGCTCCTGTGGTTGGCTTCCTTTCCGCACTTTTGTTCTTGGTTTGACCACTGGTCGCTGTGAGGATGCCGAACTCTTGACCGAGACCTCCCCGTCATCCAGCACAGATGCCGATTCTGCTGCGCTGAGATGGGCACTGTCCTGGTTCTGCGAGGGTAGCCTGACATCAATCACAGACTTTTCACTGCTGGGCATGTCGTCACTTGTTGTATGATTTCTATTGTCATACTCCGATCCAGGTTGCGATGCAGCACTTGATGAATTCTCCAGTTCCTTGGTCTTTCGAAACCTTTCCCTTCTCCTTGTACGGTGAGATTGTTGGGAATGATTGTCACTTGCAGCTCGAATGCTGGAGGTATCAGATCTTGTCTCTTCATCTTCCCCTGCCCGTCTCTCTCCCGTTGCTGGTCGCTCCAGTTTATTTGATTGTCCTGTGCTGTTCTTCTCTCCATTAGAATGAGCAGCCTCAGACTCCAGGGCACTGGTACTGATGTCTCCACTGGCTTCCTTCACTGTCAGATTAAACTGGTACTGCTTCAATGCCTGAGTAACTGTGAGGCCACTGTCCCCATTCAGCTTGTCCTTCTCTGCCTCCTCTGCTTCTAGTGTGGCCTCCGAGTTGATGGTGCTGAATACCTCGCCAGTCTGTCCAAACTTCATGGTGGATGTAGAGTCCAAAGTGGTGCTCATCTCCGAGTGGCTGGTCATCACGTTGAGTGGTTCCAAGGTGGTGGACGTGTCCATGTTCATCTGAGAGAAAGTCAGTGACTCTTCCTTGCTGCTGCTGCCATTCTGCTGCACTGCACTGCCACTGTGACTGGAACTGCTCAGATGGGTTGTCTCCCTGCTTGCGCGGTTGTTGTAGTTGACATCTGAGAGAGAGGCAACTGGGTGGTCGTCAATGATGGCATCTCTCAGGCCCAGATCTTTGCGCAGGTCCTTGATCACCTTCCTCAGCCTTTGCTGGAAAGCAATGAAAATTAATTTGAGTTTTTATCTGACAATCGAATGCGGAATAATGACCATGTAAGAAAATGCACAGAATCCGTGAACTATGATATACATGTATGACACATACATCATTGTACAGGATTACATGACAAGAAAAGTATAAAATAAAATAAATTGGCAAGGATAACTATGCCAAGTGATTCTCTTCTAACAAGCAATGAAGAGAATGTTTCAATAGTATTACAGAAGTTATTTTGTTCTTTGTCCTTAGTGCTGACAAAAGTCAAAGCCATATCAAAATTTCACCCAAGAAAGGTCCATTTTATGACAACTGGAGGTGCAAAAATTGTCTTTAATGTATGAGATCTGTTTTATACATTGTACAGTTGACCACTTTGCCATGAAATCTGGCTTCATTAAACTACTTGGTCTCAGAGGAAAATTACCTGTCAGCTACAGAAGACTTCCAGTGTTGTTACGAAAACTGGAGAGATAAAGATGATTATCCATCATCTCCTTTATAAACTTTCCAGCACAATTTAGCACCTCACCTTTGAATTTCAGTTGCCTAGAAAGCTGACTCTTTACAAAGTAACCAAAGTTATATTACATATTTCTAAAATACCTGTAGTTAAGAGGACTGAGATAATAACATAAGGTTCAGGTTATGCATAGTTGCCTACCTCATCCAGCTCATGTTTCCTCCGCTCAATGTGATTCTCAAACACTCTGTGCAAAACACTGCAAAGACAATGTATATAGCTACATCTAGTATTTCTATTTAATGATAGGTGAGTGGCCATTTATACACAAGCAAATCTTCCTGTTTAAATTGCCATATCATTAGGGAATTTATTCACAAAAATTAGCATACTATTAAATATATTTGATGATCACATGAAAAGTTGGCAAATTTAGATGCACAAAAACATATCCTGTAAATTACTTATCTTCACGTCATTTAATAATCAGTTTTATGCCCTCAACATGTCTCACCATTATATTATAAGGTATGACAAACTAATTAACGAAAAGCCATAATCATGATTTGTATAATTTTACATTTTTTTTTTACTATCTTTTCAAGTCTTGGGCTGAAAACCATCAAATCTTTTTCCCTTTTAACATTATTATTACATAATGAGCATTTGAGAATTGATACGGAATGCTATCTCCAGAGATAAGGAGCAAACTCACTTTGATATAACTTCACTTCTGTGTGAAAACATTTGTATATAATTATATATACATATGTCACACAACCAGATGGAATGAGTGTCATGTCTAATTTCTTAAACATTTATTTTAGCACAGTTTTATTTGGCCCTTCAGCTCCTGAAATGGAGCTATCTCAGTTGTTTTGATACAATGCCAGGCTGAGGTAACGAATGCTCTTCAATCCCATAGTGCAGTAATTCATCAATCACGTAATGTCCCTGAGGAAGCAGCTTTAAAAATATGTGCCAATTGTGAAAATGCTAGGCTCAAAGCCTTTTTTGTGTTTTAATGTATGTTTTTACCTTAGTCCCAATGGACTGTGAAACTTTAGTGAAAACTGTTATTCAGCTATAACTCCTGCACACTGAGATTTTCACATTCAAAGTTACATGTTAAATTCTGTGATCTTATGATCAGTGAAATCCATTTTTCTCAACAGTGCTCTGTTTTGACATTCAACTCATTTCAAGTGCGTTTTATAGTATTTTTTAAGCATACTTCTGTGACTTCCGAATAAAACTCCATACATTTTTCTTCTTGTATGTAAACTCACAACTTTTAAGGACAACGAAAAAAAAAAACAGAAAAAAAAGACAATGACATAGAAGACAGAGAAATGGCTCTACCTGTCTGAGCAGATGCCTCGTGACAGCACATCATCAGTCACCTCTTTGGCAAAGGCCAGGTATTTCTGTTCTTCATCTCTGGAAAAGTTTGAATGGAGGGAATGACAGAAATAATTAAATGGTAAAAATCTTTTGTGTGAGTGTGTGTTACAAATTTTCACCAATCATTCTGATGGAAGACACAACAGAAATAGGATAGTGGTGATCTGAAAGAATAAGAAAATGAGAGGAATGAAAAAGAAAAGGGGGTGGGGAGAGGGATGGGTG
>JBCAUA010053930.1:0-11538 GCA_038406235.1 Peronia verruculata
ATAGATAGATAGATAGATAGATAGATAGATAGATAGATAGATAGATAGATAGATAGATAGATAGATAGATATTTGAATGAATCTTTTAACTGCTGGAAGGCTGTAGGGACCAACAAAGCACTTTCGATTCTTTTCAATTCGCTTCTGTTTTCTGCCTATCTATCTCAGTAACTTGGTGATAGGCTGGTTTCATTGTTTTTAGATGTTATCCTCCCACCGTTTCCTTTAATTTCTTCATCTTTTACCATCTGTCAAACCCTTTGAATGAAGATGCTCATTTGACAAGGTCCTGCCATCTAAATTTTCTGATCTTGACAATGGCAACAGGATCGTCGTGCACTAAACCAATTTTTTCATGTAGCAATATGGCACATTTTAACATTAAAAAAAAAAAATAATAATAAAAAACAAAAACGCCATACTCACGCCGTAAAATTTCAATAAATGATTGACACGCTGTAAATGGTTTTACATGCTATGATGTTAAAACTAGGCAAAATTTAGCACCAACCAAATGTGTGCGGTAAAAGTTACAGGAGAAATCTTGCACTAAATTTCACCGTTAATTGGCGCTACATTCACAGCAAATGATTCCATATTTACAGATAATTTTTACACTGTGTGGTCCAAAGTCTACCCTGATCATATTGGGGATCTCGTTTTGACTCTCAGCCATTAAAAGATATACCAAAAACCCTACAAGAGCCGCTCATTCCGAAAGTTCCGGCTCTCTTTTCTTAGCCAGCAATAATGTAGTTCATATTGGACTAGGCAAAACGCTGGAAAAACGCCGCCTAGTATTTGTATCCCTCGGTTAAGTAAAAATATAACACCCACTGATGTTTCTTATAGCTCCACCACATGATCCAACAATACTCGTCATCAGTCTAGTGCATTTTTGTGTGTGTGTGTGTTTTGCTATGTCAGTGGTAGTGAACAGTGTGGAGTGTTTGTACCCTTCTACTCAAATTAGACGGAGATTTCCAGCCGTTCGCTTGGTCAGAACAAGTCTATTGTAATGCCCGTGCCTCGTAGTGAAATTTTATCCACTATTTTTCTTAAACAATAGATCTCAAAATAAAATCTGGGGTTTCTTCAAAAAGAAATTTTCATGAGAAAGGGGTTTTGTCTTTTGTCAACGTCGTTAGAGCAAGGTTATTATGCGTGAAGACAGGGCGTGGCGCAGTGCAGGTTGATAAATCTTGTACATAGTTTGAACTGCATTTCATTTCTCACTGCCACCAATTTGCGACTAATTATGTATCTAAGCGTGGGAGGGTCAAAATGAGAAGTTAGGGAAGGAAATGTAGGAATAGAGGGAGGAAAAAACGATTTAAGGAAGATGTTACTTTTTCTTCCATATTAATATCCCGATTTTGGACAGTTTCTGTCCCACTTGATAACTAAGCTCCCCCCCCCCCCCCCCGCCTTTACCAAAAAAAAAAAAAAAAATGTTTAAATTCATTTGTTTATTTAGAGAAATTCAGTTCGTAAAGTAAAAGACATTTCATAATTTCGATGAGTAATCATGGTGCACAGAATGATGAACTCGACTTTTTCATGTGTTCTCTTAATTCGTGCAAACAGCAGAATCGCCGGGAAAACAGTTAGCATTTCCAAAAGCATCTCTATATGTAAACCATTAGAGTGAGAATAGACATTTTTATAATCATACAAGAGTGGATTAGATGAAAACTATCGGTGAAGAGAGAAACAAAATTTGGGAAATCTAGTAAATTGATTCAAAAATTTCACCGGGACATGATAATTAAATTCCCAAAGAGGAATCATGCGGTCAGACAAAGATCTAGAAGACAATAGTTAAAGAACAGTGTTATAACAAGGAGATAAACGTAGCATAAGGATTAAACAGAGAAAATACGTCGGGGAAAACACATCATGTAGCACACTAATATATTATGTAATTATAACTGCCGCCACAAAACAAATTATATTGGAAACTTACTTAAATATTTCTTATATTATTGAATAAAAACTATTGACATAAAATTAAAAACATAATTCTTAAAGATACCTAGACATTTTCAAATTCCTTATTTTATTTTTGGAGATGCCCCATTCATTTGAATTCATTTTCTTCAGTTGCAAAGGGGAGCCCATTTCATTCCATGCTTTTGTTTTTCTTTCTTTTTTTCTTTCTTTTTTCAATGAACAAGACAGGTGCAATAGTAACTGAACGTTAGGAACAGAAAACTACCAGAGGAAGAGGGTGTTAAAGGAAAAGCTGTGAAGAGGCGAAGTTGGAAATGTATGTTTTGTGTGTGAGTGTGTGTGAATGTATGTATGTGTATAATAGGGGAACGAGAGAAGGAACAAGCAGGGGAGGGGAGAGATAGGCGGGAAGAGGGGAAAGGCCAGCCGGTGCAAACCTCTCTATAAAGAAGTTCGGACCCCATGGTGAGCGCTGTTGGTCAGGTCCGCCCCGTGTGATGGCAGACTCAATTTGTGAGTGATTCATGACTAGTACTGCCGTTTTTCTTTGCTTTTTTTCCTGCGTGTTTCGCCAGTATGTCGTGGGTAGTCATGATACAAACAAGCGCGTACATGCGCGTAGACATTCAGAGATAGCTACATGGAAAATCTCGTGATGATCACATTTTGACACTTTTGAGAGGCTGAGGTTAACCGGATTTGTGTAATCTGTTCTTTGATGACTATATCTGTAAAACCTGCTGTGAATTCTAGCTTATCCATTTTTCATCTAACATATAAAAAAATATGATCATTTCACTAAAGTATTTAAAAAAATGTAACAGTATTAATGCTGGATGTTCTAAGATTTCTGAAACGGACATTACGAGTTTTTCCATTGAATCCTTCATATATGTATTTCCTATAATGTATTTCTCCCCTACTGCGACTCGTTACTAAGCCAGGAGTGTTAATAATTAATTTCTCATTATAGAAATAGGCACACATACATGTACTCGTATACTTATAGGTACGTACACAAACATGCTTGTCTCCTATCCTGCTCACACTGCCAATTAATATTAGAATCTATGTTTTTCTCATCCTATGTAAACACGTACGCGCGCGCGCACACACAGACACGCACACACACACACA
Organism: Peronia verruculata; assembly: GCA_038406235.1. Taxonomy (NCBI): domain Eukaryota; kingdom Metazoa; phylum Mollusca; class Gastropoda; order Systellommatophora; family Onchidiidae; genus Peronia; species Peronia verruculata. The sequence continues at coordinate 3,091 of JBCAUA010053930.1, forward strand.
CACGCACACACACACGCACACAAGCACACGCACGAAGACCACCCTCCCCCACCCCCTTCCCTCCCGTGACTCAGCGCTAAACCGTGAACGACCATGTTCTTCGTCACCTCCGAACACACCCCTTTTCACGTCTATACACGCACGTATTTCATCCTGCCCCATAGGCCTTGCTGCTAAGATGGGTACTGTTGGTCTTGTCTTTACTACTCAAACAAGTATGTACGCGCTCTCGTTTAAACAGTTGTTTTTCTTAAGCCTTTCAACCATAAGAAAGCAGGATTATCTTGGCTTTAAGAGGCTGCCTGTTTTTACTAATAATTTTTATGGGTAGGAATTTGGGAATTTGGAAATTTGCCCGGACTGCAACACTCAGCCTATTCTTCCATTGATTTTAAACTGCCAAGGGCTCTTTAAAGTGCATAACGTACACACGGGACCTCTGAAATATATTTGCCCTTACCCTTATCCGAGAAGGCTACACGTCGGGCTTCCCCTACCAACAAAAAGCCAGGGGAAGATTGAGTCACTGAAAAAGCTTCGGGTTTTCGATCTTCTTGTCCTTCCATCTCCCGTGCAGACCCGTGAGTCGATCCCGGCCACAACCTCACCTACGTGAGTTGTTTTCACTACGAAGCAGACGCCAAACCACATAGCCACTGCGACCCCTCATTTAAACAATATCATTGCATGTCTTGCTTTTATTCTGACCATGAAGGGCATAAATGGTCAAAATTATCCAATCACAGAAACTGTCCTGTAATGACGATGTGTCACAGCGGTATAGTTTGATTTACAGATTTGTTTTATTCTATTTTATTTTTATATATATATATAAATTATTAAACGACTCAGATAAAATCAGCATTAAAAAAAAAAAAAAAGACTTTATTAATGGACTGTATTTATTTTTCCTTATTCCTGTTCTCGTTTAATTATTATTTTTTCACTTATTAATTTTAATATGAATATTCATTTGTTTATTTATCTTTATTTATTGATTATATATAATCAATTTTGTTATATTTTCTATTTTTTATATCATTATATTATTCGTTATGTATTCATTCATTCATCTATAATTATATTATCCGTGGGAGATTATTTTTTAAATGTAACCCTGCGACTTAAAGCGTATGACAAAGCGTGTGCACCTCGATGTTGATATTTTGGATGATTAAACTGAGTGTAACTGATGTATTTAAAAAAAAAAAAAAAACAACGTATTTTTGAACACGTTACACTATGGAACGTATAATTCGGATCACCTTCGCGAGTTTATTATGCGATTATTATCGCATTTTTAGAATAACGTCAAAGATAATAAGCTTTTTTTTCAGGTTTATACCCAGAAACTCAGTTCCATATGCAGCATTGTTGTGTGCCAAATTCCATATTCAGTTTTTGAGGCCATAAATCTGCTGTGGGTTTTCTTGCAGATTTATAGTATCGGTATATATCATTATTATTATCATTATGTTTTAGAATATGTATTGCTATATTCCAGATGATTTTTCCCCGTTAAAATTTTCTGTTGTTTTTGTACCTCACTTAGTGATATTGTTTAACCTTTCAAAGACTATAAAGTAATGGAAATCACTGCTTCAGTTATATGGGTTCTTAAAGCGAGTTCCTCCAAAACTGAAACTTAACACTCATCGTTTCAATAAGGTGTAAAGCAAACATTAATAATTTCTTTTATTAGGACTAAAAATACTTATACGGTGGTAAAGTTCTTTTTTTTTCATAAAATAGCATTATTTCCAACCTTTTTTTTTTACGGGTTAGAGGAAAAGAGTCCAGTATTAAGGGGTCCCATATATTGATGTATATGCACTGCGAAAAAACAGTAGGGTTGTATTGTACGTTATCACTAATCTGAACTTTACAGGATGTTATTCATGCCATTAGCTGCAGGGTCATCAAGTTGGTGGAATTTTTCTTGAGTCTGACTTGTTCTGATGCTACTTGAGATATTTAGTCTATTATGCATTTTGGGTGTGAGTGTTTCTTACACTTCAACTGTTTCCCATCAGCTTTAGCTTTGTAGAAACACAGATCTTCATGCAACAGTTCTGTGTGCCAAATTTCATATAGATACATTCAGCACTTTTCGACTCCATAATCCTTTTATGGGTTTTGTTTTAGATTTATCATATGTATTTGTAGAGAGAAAAATAACCCGGATGCCGGAGATAAGAGCACAGACACAGACAGAAAGGGCACTTAATAATATAACTATGATTTGGTCTGGAGATATTACACAAATCAGACATAGTTTGCCCTTACCTTATTAGGATATTGGGGTCTTAAAAAGAGGTGTTTGTTAGGTCTGCTTGAAATTCTAATTATACTTTATATTTCATGAGAGACACATAATTTGTCAATTATTAATATGTTCTTTATTTATTCTTATGTTTTATAGTTATGTATTAATGTATTTATTTGTTTATTTACTTTATAGATTATTCATTTTTTTAATCTGTCCGTTTACCCATCCATTATGTTTATCTAGCATATCTATCGATGTTTGTTTCCTTATCTATTTATTTGCCTTAAGACTAATGCACAGTATTCTTATCTTTTTATGTATTAATTAATTAATTTATTTATTCATTAGCTTTGTTGTCCACTCATTTATTCAAACGTATTATGCTACTACACAAGATAGTCTAAGTTCGGAAAATAGCTTGTCTGTCTGAGGAGGAAAAGATCTTCTGGTGGGAAAGACAACAGTTTCATCAGGAGCTGATTTGTAACTGATATACCAACAGAATTTTTTTGTGTTTGAGATAAATGGTCGCAGGCTTTTTCTTTTCTTTTTTTTTTCTTGCATTTAAAAAAAAAAATTCTGTAACTATAGTAGTATGGCACCTTGTTAGGAGTTTCATTTCTTACTTTCTCTCTCTCTCTCTTTCTCTCTCTCTCTCTATCTTTCTTTCTCTTTCTCTCTCTCTCTCTCTCTCTCTTGTATATATTTATATTATATGTTTGTTTGGTTTATGATTTTTAAAAAAAAAATTTATTTGTTTAGTAGATTTTTGTCACAGGAAATCTGGTTTGGTTAAGTGCAAGGGTTGAAAAAAATTCAGTAGCATATAAAAATACAAGAACAATTTGATGTGAAATATTGTAATATAATGTATTTCAAAAACATATCAAAAATAGGACAAAACCCAGCTAACACGATACACCAGTTTGTATTTCTTTACTCTCACCTATCTGGAACACCTGACTATGGTTGATATATGAACTGCTTGGAAGGACAGCGCAATATGTTTCTAGACATGAAGAAAAAATAAAATAAAATAAAACACCTTCACTTGCGTCACAGAATCTCTGTCAAGGACAAGAAGGCTGTCACAAGGCAGATAATTTTCAAGAAATAAAAATGTTTCTAAAAGATTTTCGTGAAATTTCTTTGTAAAGAGACATGATTTTACTTTAACTGAAATAGAATGCCGAAGCGTCTTTTTCTGCACGTGTTAGAGCGTCGATGGACCATTAAAATTTGTAATAGCTCTCCATTTTCAAGAGCTATTGAAAGCTATTTTCTTAAAGTTACTTCCGATTTAAGAAATTGAGCACAAAATACTGTGAGGTCTGGTTTATTATCATACACAATCTTTACCAGCCACTTGATGTCATTGTAACTTAGAAACAGATTTCAGGACAAACTCGCAGAATTTTTCCGCTGCATGGAACAAAGCTAGAGTTAACCCATCAGTGCGTTTTCACAAAGCGGAAGTATATCATAGAAAATTATTACAATCTGACGTCATAGGTCAAGTGTAGGTTATGCATAATAATCGTAGCGTAGCCATACTGTCTATGAGTAGTGGATTCTTGATAATGAGGCAACAATAGAGAATCCCAGAAAATTATGGGATTGCTCACTTGCCTTTGAAACCTACCAAATAATAATTCACCAGGACTTATAGGGAAATGTCATATGATTAATTTACGATAAAAAAAAAAAGGCTGAAAGAAAAAGGTGGGTTTTTACGTCCACGGGCTCCAAAATGATTATTAAACTTTTGATTTCTGCACAATTTCTCCTAGGTGAGTTTGCATAAAAATACCATAGAGCCTTTCATGTAAATCAATTTATAACATCTTTGGAGAATCACAAGTTATAGATTTTCTTATTTGATTCTTGAAGCTCATCTGTAAGATTGTTCAAAACTGTCATATAGATACAAGATCAAATTATGGAAGACATGGTCTAGCCCAGAAACATATTAAAAGGCACATGTGCAGAAGGTGCAACACTAGTTACACTATCACGTTAAAATGCATATTTGTATAAGCAGTATGAGAAATAGAAAAGCTACAACTAAGTATATTAGAGGCACAGAGAAAAAAAGTTGAACAATCAATAAACAAAATTGGTTTCAAGTCATATAATACAAAGTGTATTATTTTTTGTTTCGTTGTTCTTTCTTTGACCTAGTCTACATAAGTTGATGCTTGTGTAGAAAATGGCAGTACATTTAGTTTTACAAAATTCTCATCTGTTTAAAATATGTCTACTTCTCGGTAATTTTAAAAATGTCCATATTTTAAGTTTTGTGACATTTCAGATAACTGAACATCTGAATTAGTGCAACATTATAACAATATCTTAAAATGTTTCACTTCTTAAGAACAATAATATCACTATTTCATTTTCTGCATTTAAGAATAGATTCCTCTAAAGATTACGGTGATACACATACTTTTTATCAATGCTTGACTGTACTCAGGATAAACCTCAAGTGCAGAAATACATGCAAAATAAACGTAAAGTAAAGGGTCAATTCTCACTCACAAATCCTTTATACAAATAGTTCATCATTCAAATCTCACACTTATCAAAATTCTAGACAATATTGAGAATATACAAATTTATAACATCATTCTTTCTCATTCTGTACTCATATATATTTACTGTAGTATTCATATAAGGAAGTGAAAAAAATGCATAGTATATTTACAGGATAAAAAAAGAGTTTCTACCAGAAAACTGGGAGCCAGGAGAAAAATTAAAAGGGCAAAGAAAATCTCTAAGAGATTGTGTGGTAAAAAATATTGTCTTTGGGTGAAAGTTAAGTTTTTGTCTGAAGAATCTGGCTGCAAATTGATCTCTTTAAAAGTCAACAAAAGTGAATTAAAATTTGAGTCAAAAATATTCTTCACAAACAGTTGAAGTTTCTCCTGGTGTAGCAATAAAAAGTTAAGGCACTCATTATTAAGATATGGAAAAGGCACTTGTCAAAGTATCAGCAAGTTCAGGTGTAAAGAGCAAAGGTCACTCAGGTCTTGGGCAAAATAAACAATAATTTGCAGATTTAAGATATGAAGGCACAGAGGCAAAACGACAAGGACAGCTATAGAGATTGCTGCAGTTGGCAATTAAACTTAAAGAGGGGTCCAATACTATTTTTAAAAAAATGTAGATTATAAAGGCATCAGCGTGATTAAAGACAATCTCAAAAACTTTCAAAAGAAAAGTCTCAGAATCAAGAGAAAAATGGCATCTGGCTATAAACAAAAGATATTGAAAGCTGGTAGGTGTGTTCCACCGTGGTATATATATCTCTTCAATCTGAGAATCCACACTGGGAAAATCTCACAGTAGATATCACACGAGAACGGCGAGGCCAGTTGCATGGTGAGTGGGTCAACAAATCACACTGTATCTGTCTCTATTCCGCGTCAGTCTCAGCTGTGTCTAAATATCAAAATGAGTCACTACAGTCTCCGAAATGAGGATTAACACTTTACATGTGCTAACACAGTGACTCCAGTCCGCTTCAGTTCCGTTCCGTACTGTTTCGTGTTTGTTGTTATCGTTTCAGCTTTGTTTAATAGACATCAGCAACTTTACTTGATAATAAGACGGGGCTGACTGAAGCAGAATCTGAAACAACGCTCTATGTTTTCCCACTTAGATTAGCTAACTGTTAAACCAGAAACATCAATGGTGATTTTTGACAGGCGACTACATGAAATCCTTGGTCATTTCACATACATGTATTTCATGAACCTGTCTCATTACATGTGTGCATATGATACAATGAGGGCTGTAAATGATCGTCTGGAGAGATAATAAATGTGATATTGTCTGTAGGTTCTACACCGTATGTAGCCGTGGCATGGAAACCTTACTATGTGACGAAGATGACAGATGCTCTGGTGTGTGGATTCTCTGCTAGGAGGGAGCCAGGGAAGGAAGGAGAGAGACTTTGGAAGGGAGGAACAGTCTTATCCAACCTTTCTGACGCCTTCACCTGTCTGTCCAGTAACTGTTGTAAGGGTTGGTGTTAAAAGCGTCTCCCTGTTGCCGACACTGAAATCCCAGGGAGGTCCCTCCTCCTACGGTGCTGTACTCCGGGAATTGGGGGTATGGGGAGGAGTAGTTGGAAGGGGAGGGCATACTCGGGGGCACCTGGGGGGCAGGGGTGCCCAGTCCCATCCCCATCCCCATCCCCATGCCCATTCCCATACTAGAGTATTGGTGAAGTCCGTTCAATGCTGAATGAGCCGAGACTCGTTGGCAGGAACGATAACTCGGTAACTGCGTCATGCCCATATTTGTTCCCCCTGTGTTATGCGTAAGGGCCCAAGGGGCGTAACCCGAGTACTGTGAGTATGAAGGCGGGTTGAAGTAGTTGTTGAAGGCAAACTGATTTAGGGCATGAGTTGGGTCGGAGAATAACGGCTTGTGAAGGGAGAGGGTCGGTCTGTAGGGCCGTTTCATTCGCCGCCTTCTGCGATAGTTGCCTTTTTCAAACATATCCTCAAAAGCCGGATCCAAGGTCCAAAAGTTGCCTTTCCTTTCCCCACCTCCCTCGCGAGCAACTTTGACGAAGCACTCGTTTAAACTCAAGTTGTGTCGTATAGAATTTTGCCACCCTTTTTTGTTCTTCTCGTAGTAAGGAAATCGGCCTATAATGAATTGATAGATGCCGCTCAGCGTGAGTCGTTTCTCTGCCGATTCTTTGATGGCCATCGCGATTAGGGCAACATAAGAATAAGGTGGCTTCACATTGGGATCTTTAAAAGATTCAGGATTGTCTTTATCATTAGGAGTCATTGCTTTTGTCTCCCCTGGTGAAGTGGGCGATTTCGATGACGAATCGTTTGAAGACGATGACTTGCCGTGTGAGTCTGATTCCAGTTTTGTATTCTTCGCCGATTTGCAGGATGGTTCGGTTGTTGGTTCCTGTTTGGGGATGATGGAACCACAGCTGGTCTGAGATTTACTCTGCTTGTTGTTTCTGTCATCGCTCGCCTCTTGTTTATTTTTGCTGCTGTTGTTGTGAGTCATGTCGCTGCTGTGGCTGCTGCCGATGTTGTTGTTGTTGCTGCTGCTGCTGTTGTTGTTATTGTTATGGGTATTACTGTTGTTGTTGTTATTGTTATTACTATTGTTCATATTTCTTAGTCTATCTTTGTCCTTAGCGTTCTGCTCGCAGCGGTCGTAGCAGGAGGAATAAGATTTTAGCGGACTGGTCGTTGACTCATTGCAAGTGCTCAGGTCGCCGTAACGATTCTGGTGTTTATAGTGGGTCAAGGTGACATTGTCGGGGTGGGAGAGATACTGTTTATCATACATTTTGTCATTCCCGGGAGTCGGAGTGCTCGAATAGGGAGGGTAAAACTTGAAGTGAGATAAATAAGTCGTGTCCGAATCAGCGCCGTAGATTCTGGAGTACAATGAAGACGTAGGTGTTGAAGACACTGGTGGTGTATTAGAGTTTTGGCTTACTGATCCAAAGTCTTTTCCGCTATCCATATCCATGGATTCACGCTGAGACTGATCACTCTCCACCTCCTCCGCTACAGGATTTGTAAGGCCCGGTGCCCCATACTTGCCAGATAGGCTGATCCCGCCAAAATCAGCCCCGTTCTGAGGAAAAGATTTGGCCACATGCTCGTGAAGATTGGCCAGAGGTCGCAGAGAGGACATGTCTGCCTGTTCCTCGTGAGGGTTAGTCAGTCTCTTCATCAGAGGGTCATCAAGCGAGTATGATCTGAAGTAAGAGAGAAAGATGGCACATGTCAGGATGGAAATTATAAATAGAATCAGCACCACTTCTTGTAAACTTATATTATAGTACTACTGTTGTTTTGGAAGTAGAGGTAGGGGAGGAAAGGAAATATATTCATAAGCGTTTTCACAATCAGACTGTTGATTTTTATTTTTCTAATTGCGAACCGCTCTGTCTTAGAATGATCTCGATTTTACATCTCGTTGATAGGTATGTCCAAATATATTAAAGAGAAAGAAACACTGATAGAAATTTAAAGACTTCTCGATAAAATGAGTATGTTCTCCGAATCTTCTAAAAAAAAAAAAAAAATACAATTGAATTGAATTTGCGAAATGCGTCCCGAGCTAATAGAACAGAGGTTTTAGTTTGGTGGGAGGGGGGAGAGGGAGGGGGGGGGGGGGGGGGGGGGGGG
>JBCAUA010053941.1:0-11537 GCA_038406235.1 Peronia verruculata
CACACACACACACACACACACACACACACACACACACACACACACACACACACCTCAACACAACACAACACAAGACACACTTTCTTCTGGCATAGAAGACTTAATCAAGAAATGTCCATTCAACAGAATAATCAAGATGTTTTCCTTTCAGACATTTTCCTGGGTAGTTGTTTTTCTAATTAATTATAACAAGATGATCAGACCGTGAGATGATTTTTTAAAAAAATCTGGAACAACAATCGTGTGTCCGGCTCGTAAACAAATTTCATGCTTCAAATTTAATTAAATAACTAAACCTCAACTTTTTCAAGCCAAACAAAATAAACTTCCTACTTCATCAGCTGAGCCAGACAGGCGTCTTATATGAAGTTAAACAAATAATTTCGGGTCAATTTAAGCAAACTAAACTTTAAGGTCAACGAACACGCCTTGCATTTTAAGCGGCAAAAATAATGAAATAAATGTATAAATAAGGAAATAAATATAACTTTTTGTTGTTGTTTCTTTTCTTCTTTTTTCTTTTTTTTTTTTTAACGAACTTGTCACGAATGATCCCTTTCTCTTCCGCTGAATCGATTCAGAGCACCCACGAGTTCCGGTCCTCGTTCGGGATTCTCCAAAGCTGTAGGCTGTCTTAAAAACTGAGTCAAAATTTTGTGGTCCATAAACGTTTCCCTAATTCCATTATAGACTCAGGCTTGAAATTTCGGGGTCTTTAATTGACCGAAATGCCGCGAGCCGGTACGAGGGATCAAAAGCATCGAGATGAAAAAGATTCTGGTACGGCAAAGAGAGCAAGATTGCCAGGCTAGGAGGAATCAGAGATGTCTGTAATGATCCTTCTCTGAGCTGGCGACACGTTGCGTGACGAGTCTTTCCGTTTGCCCCGGAAATATAAGAAATCCGTCCTTCTAGCCTAGGCCCTAGCCGCTTTCAAACTGAAAGACGGCGGGTCCGCCAAAGTGAATATTTCCCGCCACAAATATATTTTATTATTGCTAGATTTACGATACCAAGCCTGGTCATCTGATGTCAAAGTGAAATTAGTAATCATTGGCAATTTCAACAACAACAACAACAACAACAACAACAACAACAACAACAACAACAACAACAACAACACACACACATACACAAAAACCGGAATGTGAACGCAAAGATATCAGATGTCAAGTTTGATAATATACTGATAGTTTTTAGTCTGACCAATTAATAAAATGTTCGCAACCAAACTATTCACTCTCGTCTCCCAAAGCAAATGCCGCCATCCGTCGTCATTCATCGGCCAAAAATGAAACCACTTGCATCATTTCAGTCACTCGCTTTCTGAAGAGTTACAGACACGGCAGACACTAGATCTACATCGTCCTTTACTCTAATGACGGCCCGGCAAACACAACTCTGATTTGCTCAGGGAACGTCCGTAACCAACTGACTTGACCGATTGGATATGTTATCTCTTTTTCGCTGTGATGGACATATGAATGTATTCCCACTAAACTTGTTTTCATTATTGCCCTGAAGAAGGGTCAAGTTGACTCGAAAATTTGGCAGAGACCATCACTATCAAGTTATAGATTTCTATGTTATTTGTTTTTCTCGAATTGTTTTGCTAGTTGCCGGTCTGACAGTTTTATTATATTTTTATAAAATGACGTATAAATGCAAAATTACCAATATGTAGAATGCAAACTTATTCCCAACTGGTAAAATTTTGCGTGTTACATAAGACTTAGATGTAAATTTCTTCCCAGTTGGTAATATTTGCCTGCTATATTACCTGTTATTCAAAGAAGGCATTAACATTTGGGTAACATCGAACTTTTATGTAAGAGAAAATTTCGGAGAAGTGACTATGAGAGTAGTAAACAGTCTTCAAGGGAAGACAGTCGCTCGCCGGGCATCAAATGTGGCATAACAGAGAAGTTACGTCAGTACCTCACTCTAAATGACGAACTGACGAACAGGAAGGAGAGCAGAAGGAAAGACGGATTCAATTGGGTTATGATCAGGAAAAGTGGAAATCACGGAGAGGGAGAGAGAGAGAGAGAGATAGATAGAGAGAGAGAGGGGGGGAAGAAGGGGGTGGGAAAATGACAGGTGTTGGTATAGGAATGAGGGGAGGGTGAGGAGAGGGATCTAGAAAAATCAGGAAATGAGATGGGAGAGCAATTTCAGCCTTCGTGATCACCATTACAACATACCTTTGATGCGGGGTAGAGATGTAATTACAGGCCATAACAGCGGGTTTCTTCTAAACATCCACATTATCGGATGAATGACTCTGAGTGATGCTGGTTCGCTGGCAGAGCTGGGCCGGGATACGTTCACCTCAGTTCAAATAAGGGAAAGCTTCGTCAGGGATTTTACATGTACGAGATTCAGTGTAATACTTTGAACTTTCAGATTCCTCTCCCTCCTCGCTCCACAGGTGTTATCATTAATTTTGTAAGATGGCGTAGATTTCACATTGTTAAGATTTTGGCAAACAATGTCCAATAGCGCTCTCCTGAAAATCATCCTTTTACCAGCTGTCTGAAAAGACATATGAACCTTGTTAGATGAAGACACAAAATGTATCCGCTCCCTTTAATTTCGGCTCAGTGTTATTAATGTTACAGTAACGTTACTCCAACTTGTCTCCAAAACAAAAATTAAAATCAAAATGACGATAACCTCAAACGTTGCTCTGTGCTAAATAGAGTAATAAATGTTACATAACAGTATTCGCGGTCACTTTTACAATCGATCTGGCTCCGTCGTTTTAAAATTTAAGGGTGCACCCTAATGCTCCAACGTTTTCTATTAGCCCAAGAATTGCAGTGCATGATTAAAAAAAGTACTGCTCTATGATGTACACACATAAAAACGCGTGCCAGTATGAACAGGGAGAGCATATTAATCTATAAAATAAAGGAGTAACCGACTAATACACTTCTTTGCCTGCACCAACGTACCATTGAAGTGTGACAACCATCCACTTCTTCTTTCTGTACAATTCTTATTTTGAAGATGGCGCTGATGTCACGGGATAACTAGAAGAGCATAGACTGCAGCCGAACGGAGACGGATGTACTGTGATTGCGTATTTAGTAAATGCAGACGTAGGAAAACAGACAAGAACATTTGAACCAGTTAAATATTTAGACAGAGAAATACTGAACTTACTTTGATGGAGAGAGGACAGGTATCTGCACTTCTGAAGTTTTTTATGAGGTCAATAATCAATAGCCAACCCCAGCCCTACTACTGAAGGGAGAGCTTAAGATGTGGGTCAGAGAGAACCTGATTCTTGTCTACGCAAAGAAATAAAACTAAAACAGTTTAAAGGAATTGGATTTTGACGTTGGGCCTTAAGTGCAGAAGGCTGTAAAATGCAGTATACAAAAGAGGAGAGGACAAGTCATTCGGTCGGTGAGACAGGAAAAAATCTTGGTCCATTTCCCCACTTGCTGGCGCGATGTAAGAAGTCACCCAGTGCTAGAGAGACGTGCTTTCAGTTTCATGTGAAGCCCTCTAACATATACCTTCGACAGCTCAATGTTTGTAATGGAGAATATTTTTCGTAGAGACTGGGTCAGTTTTGCAAATTAATTTAGAGTGTTCTTCGCTTGCAAATTTTCAAATTCCTCCTTATGCTGATGTGTCTTAGTCCATCAATAATAATGTTCTCTACTAAGGTAACGTCACTCGTCATAATTATTTACTTGTTTATTTTGCATTTCTTGAGCTGCAAAGAGTGACGATCATTCCGACCCTTAGGCCGGGGCCGGAGTGCATCTGTGTCTGTGTCTCACTCTCGCACTGCAGCCGCATATTAGAGTCATAGACCAAACTCATTTCATTACCGCGAGCTGTAGTGCGTCTGGGTCTGACCACGTGGCCAGCGGCGTGTCAGCTCACGTTTTTTTGTTTTTTGTTTTTGTTATACCTGCCTGCGGCATTTTGTGTCATGTAAGCTCGCAGACATAACTACACGCAGAGCGAGAGTTAGTCACAGACACAGATGCACTGTAGCTACGGCTTACTGTCAGAAGGTATGTGGTGAATGAAAACGAAAAGAAAAGTCCGACAATTAAAACTGTGGGATACTCTAGTCAAAGGATTGAACAGAGCACATTGGGCTGGCAAACTTATCTCGAGCTGAGTTCTTTGTTGTCCTATCTCCATTTTGGGCGATTTGGAGAGGTATATGATATGTGAAAAAGAGATAGTAAATCTACCATGTACTAAGTCATTTCACCGATCACTTGCCCAGACAGGTATATTTTGAAAATCATCTTGTCCTTTCTCCTATATACAAAAACAATTGCTAAACACAACTCATCAATTTTCTCAAAATGTGAGTAATAGAGATATGGCAACAGAGAACTGAGCTCGCGTTATATTTTTGTGCGTTTTTGCACAGCTGAGATAACCACCACGACAGGAGGTTGAAAAGCTTAACAAAACCGTAACCATATTCTAGAGACTCCAATGAATATAATTAGAATAAACGCCTTTCCTAGAACTCTATCTTTCCAGGAAATCATGACCTAACCTTGCAAATCTGCATTTTTACCCACAGAAAACAAAACGTATTTTTGTTCTTTCTTAATTTTTTTTTTTAAAATTAAGGAAAAGTATATGGTGCAATACCCGTGGAAAATATTTTTTTTTAGGGGGAGGGGAAGGGGAGTAAAGATTTCTCAAACTGTGTTGAACAAAAGCCGTTCGGGTTATGAATGACAGAGATGTCAGAGGTCACCCAGTAGAGCGGAATCGATTTCCATTTGTAAGTGAATCCTTCCAATCTTCATTCTTATGCCGCCATTTATTTGCCACCGTGAATGCAAGAAGTGAAGGCAAAGTTTGGGATACTCTGGACGTTTTGTGCCCACACCGTAGAAAGACAGGTTGCTCGAGCAACTGATATCATTATACTTCTACACTGTTTTTCTTTTCTGATATGATTTAAATCACGTTATTTTTTCTCTGATTCTTTAATTAATCAATTATTTAATTAATTAATTTCATTTATTTATTTATTTATTTTAAATAATTTAACTCTTGCCAAATAAAATTATTTACGCCGTTCGCATGTTCTTTTTTTTTTTTCTTTCTAGACACTAGTTCTAAACTATCCCACTCTGCTCCAAACTCAAAAGTACTGAAGCCAAGAACAACAAGAAGAGACAGGAAGAAGAAGAAGAAGAAGAAGCTAATGAGAGAGAAAAAAAAGACAGCAATTAAGAGAAACAACAACGAAAACAACATTGGATTAACAAACATCACCACATCAGCAATTAACAATGAACAACAAGGCATTAAACCCAACTGCAACAGCGGCATATAGTTCTCTGGGATGCAAAGAATCTGTGTGACTATCTGTCTCTCTGTGTGTCAGTACAGTCTGTCCGCCTCCCTGCCTGTAAACAGCGAAAGCCATATAGGAAAAAGGCGAGCAAAAAAGCAGAATGATACAGAGAGGCGGGGATGGGACGGACGTGTGAGTGGGAGAGATCTGATGGGACACCGGAAATAGCACAGGACATTACGTTGTTGTGTGCTTTACATGGAAAGACAAATGAACGCAAGCCAGACAAATATTGACTCTCTTCATACTGTCTGTCTCCCCAATCTGCCTGTTTGGCTGCTGTGAATTGTCTGTATTACTCCTTTTCTATCTATATGCCTGTTTTTCTGTTTATTGTCTGTCTCTCTCCTTGTCTGTCTATATGCCTGTTTGGCTGCTGTTTATTGTCTGTTTTTTCTCCCCTTCTGTCTATATGTCTGTTTTTCTGCCTGTCTCTCTATCTGCCTGCATCTGTCTCTTTGTCTGTTCATCTGGTTCTTTATCTACCTTTTGCCAGCGTGTGTATCTATTTGTCTGTATGTTCACCTGTCTCTTTGTCTATTTATTTGTCTGTCTGTCTGCCTATCTGTTGGTCAGGTTGCCTGCTAGCCCATCTGCCAGTCTGTCAATCTGTCAACCTCTGTAAATTTAACCTAAATCTATCAGCAAAGAACTCATAAAACGTTAGGAACGAGAAAACTATCATTTTCTTGCCTTTAGTGACTGAATGAAGTTTCTAGCACACAATGATCAGAAGAGATGCGAAAGATGAGAGAACGCGCAGGCATGCGCAAGAGAGACAGGGAGAGAGAGAGAGAGAGAGAGAGAGAGACAGGGAGAGAGAGAGAGGGACAGAGAGAGATGAGAGAGAGAAAAAAAAGAAGCAGAGATCAAGAGGGAAAGAGATAGAAGAAAAGCGAGTGCGAGTGCAAACAAGCAAATCGATGACGACAATAAAGCATGAAAGAAATAAAGTTGGGGCAGGGCGGGATGGCATGGGGTGGTAAGAAGACGTTAGAGTTATATATAAAACGATGGAGAAGTGAAGAAGGAAACAGACAGATAAACACAAAAAAAAAAAACCATTTTCCCATGTCACTCTGGATTCTGTGTCCTCAGTCTCTCAGCCTGCACAGTTTTATTTCGATCCTTTTTTTTCCTCAGCGACACAACTATTCATCACTGCTCGGCCAGATTCCGTTCAAATCCTTCCATCACTTCACAATTCACTCCATCTCTAACCACTCCTCCACTTTTTTCTTCACCGCCCTGGGCTATCTGTCCATTTCTTCCATTCCCACCGTCTTCTTTGTTTCCACAAACACATTAACCCTATATTACTACTACTACTGCTACTACTACAACAACAACAACAACTACTACTACTACTACTACTACAACTACAACTACTACTACTACTACTGCTACTGCTGCTACTGCTAATAATAACAATATAGACAATTTAGATAGTATCTAACCTATCCCCGCTCAGGAACTAAGCGTTTTATTATTAAATAGTATCCCGACAGACCAAATAGAGACACTTGCACAAGTTCTCAGCTTTCTGGAAAGCATAGGAAACAACTGCCTGTTATGCGTCCAAATCCTCATCAATCCAACTATACCATTCACTGTCTAAAGGCGAGTACTGGTGATAATAAACTCTTGCTGGTTGACAGATTATTGCTCAAGGTTGCCTCAAATCTTCGGTTCACAATAAAAACCCCAAAACCACAAGCATATCTTTTAGTCTGAGAAAATGTGTACTCACTGAAAATTAGTCGTCTTTCGAAAATATTCCAAGCTTTGACTTCTCAGAGGGCATTCCTCAAAATGTATCAAATAATGATATCAAGGTATGTTGAAGAAGACCCAGATGAGCCTTAACGGCCTACGAGTGTAAATTACAGTGTTAAAATTCTGTAGTGACATTAATATTAAAATAAAAAAATAATAAAAAAAAACGACAGTGTATGGTTTAGGATGATATATTAAGACTACTATTATCACTACTCTACGGCGTTGTGTGCTCTTTATATAGAAATGTCATGGCAAGCTATGATAAGTCTTCCATCAGATCAAGCTCTTTTGATACGGCCAAGGTTATAATCCATCCCATCCCCTTCCTTTCCTATTTCCAAATCTACAGCTTTGATTGTCCCTCCCTTGCACCCCCTCCCCTCGTCATCCTCGCCCTAAACGCCAAACCTCAACACCTTCTCCCCCGGGGCCATACATAATAATTTTCTCTCTCACTCTCTCTCTCTCTCTCTTTCTCTCTCATACACAAATACACGTGCACACATAGATACACGCACACACACTCACACCGTACACATACGCTCACTATGCACAACTCTGGGAAATAAAATTTATAAAGAAAAAAAAAATGCGATCTGATTTCCGGCTGCATTTAGCTGAGGCCGACAGAATGGGGGAGGAATTAATGAGATTTCAGTGGGACCTTGTAATTTATTCTCTCAGGGAGTCGTTTCCATCTGCCCAGCCTGTGTCTATCTGCCCATATGTCTGTCCTTCTCTCTATCTGCCTGTCTGTCTGTTTCTCTATCGGCTGTCTGCTCATAAGGCTGTCTGTCTGTCTTTTGGGATGTCTGAGTCAGACAATCAGCTAGTCTGTCTTTCCGTTCAGATGTATGTCTGTTTGTGTATCCATCTCTATCCATGTCTGTGTAACTCTATTTGTTGTTCTATGCGATTATTTGTAGGTGTGTCTATCCACTAGCCAGTCTTTGTTCGCCTACTTCTGTCTGTCTCTGTGTCTATCCTCTGCCATCTTTGCCTGTGCTTTCTAGATCCATCTGACTGTCTGCGTCCGTCCGTTTGTCTGTCTGTCCGTTGTCAGCCTCCCTTCTTGCCTGTGTCTGTCTAATTGTCGGTCTGTAGTTCTAGTCATCAGGCAATGTTCGCCTGTGTGTCTGTCTGTCTGTGTGTCCATTCTCCACATTGTCCGGAACTGTGCGTTGACCAGTTAATCTGCCTGTCTATTTTGCTGCTCGTCCACCTTTCTGTCCACTTCGTTTCTCGTCTGTCTTTCCGCTTGTCTGTGTGAGTGTCCGCCTACTAGTCTGCCTATCCATCCTTTTCATTCTGTGTTTTTGTTTTTGTTCATCCATAAAGTCTGTCTGTCAAATGTGTATTTTCTCTGTTTCTTTGAGTTTCCACGCCTTAAAACGCTGAAATCCAAATCTCGAACCTGCAAACAGTTTCCATGCATTTTATATTCTCCCCCATATGTTCAATATTTTCAGTCTGCCATAGTCCATCTTGCCTGCATCAATCTATTTGTTTCGTTTATTTGTTTGTCTGCAGGTCTGGTCCTGTATTCCCTCTTGTTCCGTTCTCTCTATCTCTCCACAATTCATTCTTCTCTGTAACAGCCGCTCTGCCTATCATAATCTCGATCAACGCATGTTAGACAATTTCATCCATTTTCCATGCATTACAGTCAAATTGTCGAAGGATATATTCTAATCCACTGTAATGCCATTTGGACTAACTTCATGTATAATCTCATTTGCCATTCCCTATACTCTGTACTCCATGAAACATCTCTAAAGAGGGTAGAATTTTATGCAGTCCCTAGCTTATCACTAATTTGCCCTTTCTGCGTTTGAAGATCAAAGCCAACTGCTTTTTGCTAACCCTTTAGAAGTATACAGCATGTAACAACATTTTTTTTTTTTTTTTTTAAAGTCAGAATTTTTTGTGAAATGCAGGAATTAAAAAAAAAAAATTGTCAGAAAGTATACAGGATCAGAATGTCAGAGAGCATACACATGATGTAGCAATAAATAAATAAATAAATAAATAAATAAAAATGTCAGAAAGAATGTCGAATGTAGCAAAACAAGGAAACAAAGAGAGAAGAAAGAAAGCGATTGTGTGGTTCTATTGAGAGGAAAAGGGAGACACTTGAAGGAAAATAGAATAGTATAAAGCTGTCCAACCCCTCATTGTCCCTTCTCCCCCCCCCTCCCCTTCCCCGGTCTTCCTTATCTCCAGCCCTATGTCATCCTCTCTGTTTTCATTTCTCTTCCCTCCCCCCCCCCCCCCCAGTTCCTGTTTTCCAGGTGTCTTCTTTCTACTCTGTCTATCTATCACTCAAGAATCCTTTTGTTTTCGTAACCCCCCTCCTTTTCTTTTTCCTTTTTTAACCCTATATCTGATGTGCACAAACATTTATATACACGCCACTCATCAAGATACATAAAAATCCAACGATGTTTTTGTGTGTGGATAGCTGATAGTTTAGAATGTTGTTCCATCATGTATTCATGTTTCCTTTCATTTTTTAAATTACATTATTAGCTGTAAGTATAAAGAGCCACGTCAACCAGGAAAGTAAAGAATTCAAGCTAATGAAAAGGAAGGCATGCTATTGACGACAAAGCCGAGATACTTGAACGAAAATAGAATTGTAGCAGCAAGTTCAATTCTCTCCTCTCACCCCGTCCACCTCCCCGCCTCCTGTTCACTAACCACCTTCAGGTAATTCAGAAACGAAAGAAAGAGGCAGAAAAGAGTAAGGAATGTAGGAAGGAACAGTAGAGATACTTCAACATAACAGAATGGCTGCAGATGTCACCTCGGCCTTCTTCTCCACAACCCCCCCCCCCTCCCCTCCCCGCATACACACACATTTACACAATTAGAACATGTGTTACTGATGCTTCTTTTGACAATATACCGGTAACAGATCAAACTCGCTGTTTTTATTTCTTTATACCAGCTGCTAATTTACCACCGTTCTTGTTTCGAGTCTTCATGGCTACTTGACTGTGCCATATCTCCAAGTTGACATTTACGGCTTCAAGAGCTAGAGCTTTTGTTTATAATTGGTTGATAACATTTTTATGGCTTCACTCGAAGCTTTTCGTGCTCTAATCGCTTGGTTTTGTAGGAATTCTTTAGTTTGAAGTAGCAGAGAATAATATCTCTGCAGTGAAGTGTAAAATGAAGTATAACAAAAAAGAACGTCCTCCCTTCTGTCCCGGGTTCGGAATAAATTTACAAATCCTGTTCCTGTACTGGTACCGTTCACTAATAAACGGAAAAACTCTCCGTTAGGGGTAGTATTTTCTAACGCTTTTCAGTGACGTGTTAGCTCAGTGATTTGTGCTGCGGCCTTTGGAAACAGAGGTGAGTGGTTCAAATCGCAACGGTTGCATGTTGTATCCTTAGGAAAGATGCTTAACACACAATTTTCCTCGGCCCACCTATCTGTAAAACGGGTACCTGTTCCTGTACTGGTACCGTTCACTAACAAACGGAAAAACTTCAAGATCTGTGAAGAAGCTGAACTGTCAGAGATGTAATTGTTATGAGACCAACTTATTTCCCTTTATAATTTATCAACCAAGAATTGCTTCCCTTAGAGAAATGTCAATAATATGATAATTGTGATTATTTATGTTAATCCTCCAAGTAGGTCCTGTTAAAGATAATTTATCACATTATGATGCCTATGTCCATGTCCTGAAATTATGTAATATTGATGTTTTGTATTTAGTTATATTAATTTATAGTTTTTTTATATAATGATGTTTATGGGCGATTGCAGATATGTCTAAAGCATGATTTGAATCATGTTTGCATTGCTTTGTTGATTCGTTACCGTGCCATAAATCGAGTTAACAGGTCCGCTATGAGTTTCTGTGTGATCATCCTGTGATTGGTGAATGCTCGATGATTCACAACATACGAGACACAACGGTAATCAAAGTGCTAGATACTTGAGCGATCATTTTACGCACTATAAATACGGACTGTAATTTGCTGCATTATTCCCGTTCACTAATGGACACATAACCATAAAATCATATAAACAGCTGGCTACTTATAAAGCGTATCTTCAGCAACCATTCCACACTCTTTTCGATGAAAACACGGACTGTTGGTCCAGTCTTCTCGTTCGCAGTATCCTTGAGTCGCATTGACAATTAGGTAAGGTTTTCCTAAAGCTTTTCAGTGGCATGTTAGCTCAGTGATTTGTGCTGCGGCCTTTGGAAGCAGAGGTCGGTGGTTCGAATCGCAAAACGGTTGCATGTTGTATCCTTAGGAAAGATACTTAACGCACAATTTTCCTCAGCCCACTCATCTGTGAAACAGGTACAGTGGCGCTGTACTGCGGCGACGGGATCTGATATGGCCAAGCCAATTTCCCTTCATGGGGAGGGGGGGG
>JBCAUA010053952.1:0-11536 GCA_038406235.1 Peronia verruculata
AGATAGATAGATAGATAGATAGATAGATAGATAGATAGATAGATAGATAGATAGATAGATAGATAGATGGACAGAAAAATCAACTAGAAAGAAGGCAGATGCGTCGAAAACACACAGAGAGAGACGCATATTTTCTGTCTTCGAGAAGACTCTAAGATTAGGCAGAGCCGCCATAGGTCTAGACAGTGGCGCGAGAGATAAGGAAGGGGAGGAAAGATCTGACAGAAGCTGAAGCTGGGAAATGAGGCTGCAAGAGATGTCTCATGAGAGAGATATAGGTCAATCTACATGGCAGCCATAAAACAAGTTGGCGGAAAACAGTAAAGAGGTACGAAAATATATCGAATAGCAGAACACAAAATTTTGGGAAAAACCCAACGCTGAAGTATGTCCTACGTCATTAAATCAGTACTGCAACTGGTTCAATAGGATCACCTTGAACAGTTGTAGCCACGACTTGTCTTCCCAATGTAAAAGGGTGGAACCAAGAGGTAAGGCAAAATTCACAGTAGCAGAGGCAAAGCTGAGGACATGTGTCACTAGATATTCTCGGAATATTGGTGAATTCTATTACGTCATGGAACGATCTCAGGCCTACCGGTCAGCCTCCTTTCCATCCTGCTACTGGGCCGGTACAACTTATCGATATGTCAGTATATTGTATTTGGTATTGGATGCCCTTGGATTTTCCTTACAGTAACCTCATTCTGGTGATCCAAATAGTGTAGGAGGGGAAAAATGTCTTTTAAAAGATTCCCATGAGGTTACATGTTACTGTGTTAGATAAACTGCCCACTTTGTCAGTGCTAAAGACTTTTTTAAAGGCTGAAAGGACCTCGTGTAATGCAATGTGGCTATCCTGACCATTGCTCCACTTGGATCAGCACAGAATTTCTCACTTATCGTATTTGGTCAGTCCACTCTACTGCCATGGAAAACACACCAATTACATATCGTGTGGTCAATGAAGATTCTTCATCTGACTATACATAAAGCCAATCGGTAAATCTCATGATGAGAGAGATAATATTTCTGAAAATGATTCGAATGATTAGGAAAATGGACAGAAGCGGATAAGGTTATAATATGATAGGAGACGCCACACTATGAAATCAGGCGCTCGTCAAACTGAGCGGACCAGGGAAATCACCTGTTTTTGAACAGTGAATGAATTTTTAACGTATTTTTATTTTCTTCACCAAACCCTCCTATATCAATCTAAAAATACATTTCCGGGTTCAATTGACTGAAATAGAATGAATAAAGGCCCAAAAATTGTAATTTAGTGGCATGGCCTAACAAAGATAAAGAAGGATTTACAAAGTGATTGGCCATTTTCTCACTAAATTCAGCTGCAGCAACCGGTCACCCCCATCGTCTTTAATTGCCAATATCTAAACTTCTACTTAAGGTAGACCAATTCTTTTTTCACACACTGATAGGGAAATGAATAATCTTCACAGTGATGAAATCACTTTTCACATAATAATGTATAATAAATTTTAAGACAAAAAAAAAAAAAATCGTGTCATCCTTTATGTCTTTCTTTACAAGAGTGAGATTTATTTGACCTATTTGCAAAGAACAATCGCAAAAAAAACAAAAAACGAGGAAGCAAGATGTTTTTCTTTTTATTTGGTCAAACCTTTGTTTACATTGATTTAATTCGCTAATATTGCAATTTTTCTGAATTCTTTAGACTTAAGAATGCTCCTATGAAAGGATGAGATTAAATGTTTGAAAGATAAAAGACTGTAATTTGCCTGGAGATTTGTTTGAGGCTGAGGGATATCCTCACTGATAAGTAAAATAATTAAAAAAAAAAACACCATAGTTATAGTAGATACATAGCTGTGATCTTTGCAAAACAAAATTGTTGCATTGCAGTTATGAATAGAAGTTGAGTTAATTGTGAAAGCAGGTTTCACAATGATTTTTTGTGAAATTTAACAGTGTTTGTTGACAGATGTCTGTTAATGCAAAGCTACTCACTGCATACTATGAGGCCATAGCAGAAAATTCCCTGAATCTCTTATTTACTTTGATAATGTGTTTTTTTTTTAATCGAAAATGCACAAGACTGGGTTTTACCTGTCAAAAAAAAACTATTACCTTCAGCACAAAACACTGTAGTCCTAAGTAATAGAGACAAAAGCGCGCACACACACAGTGAGTGGCATTCTTCAAGAAAGTCGGAAAATGGACATTTATCATGTCTGGAGAACAGCCCTGTAACACCTGTTTTCATCAAAGTGAAAGATCTAGTTCAAATCACTAACAAAATAACTTTAGTAGACATTTGTGTTGGGGCAGAGGAAACAATTGGTCTTAATTCTGTTTTTGGGTGCCAAAAAATAGCTGGTGTTTTCTGCCTATACCCACTATAGAGGCGTATTGCTCTAAGCTGCTTGCAGTAGGCTTCTCTTTTAGAGGCCAGTGTGTCTTTCTCCCAAAATCCCAGAAGGCTTTTTGTTATTGAAGGCAAAGAAGTGATAGCTAGTAAATTAATAGTACAGCCAACAAAGATCTGTTGAACGCCATTGCCACCATAGGGTTCGAGCCACTCATTTTCAAGTAAGCCTGGATTGTGCGAGGGACCAATCCGATCTTGTCATGCGGTTCCGGAACAGGAACCATAGCCTCTTCATTCGTGGGCTGTCTTCACGTCTGCCCAGTTTAGTTAAGATTCGAGATAAGTTTACCGCTTATCTTTTTTATGCTGAAAGAGAAGAGGTGGAAAAGCTACTTGAGCCCCACCCTACGGAGATGCCCTTGCTTGACACTTCTACTGAGGCTGACCATTTAAGCACAGGCACTGTGCAGAGGGGAGGGGAGAGTAGGGAGTAACAACACACCAGAGAGTACTGAGCAGTTGCATAGAGAAAAAGAGGCGTGTGCACAAACGGAACCCTCGCACCCTCAGTCCGGGAGTGTTGACAAAGTGAACAATCAATCACCAACACAAGGAAAGAAAACAGGCCAAAAGGAGAGACAGTCACCATGCGAGCTGAAAGTCCTGGCATACATCACACCAAGAGTACCTCGCCACGAGAGCCCAGAGACTCGGGGATAGCTTACTGTCTCCATGTCGGGGACAAATTGCCACATTCCCTCAGAACTAGAAAAAGAGGTGCGGACTATTACTCACAGTCGCCAAGCAAAAGACATTCTTCAGTCTCTTAAAGGACGAAGAGCTAGGCTGAAACAGGCAATGAAGTTGAACCACCCCTCGGACTAAGACACTTGGACTCTCCTTATTGCATGGTTAAATCCCTTGCGTCAACGACATGCAATGTGAGAGAAACATAAGGAAACTTATCAAAGGTAAAAAATTAGATATGACATGTCTACAAGAGACTTGCATTACAAAAGATGACCAGGAAGAGTGGAGTAAACAATGGACAGGTTACTTTTTCAGTTCACTGGGCACAAAGCATAGTAAAGGTTTGATTACACTCCTGGGACAAAATATAGATAACGGGACCAAAATATACAAAGAAGAAATGATTCTTATTGTATTAGCCACTAAAGGTGAAAAATCCTACATGATTATAAATACATATGCGCCAACTGACAATGAATTGTCCAAAATTAAATTGTTTAAACATTTAGACCATATCTTAGATAAGCATATTAGAGCAAATAATATATCATTTTTTTTTTGGCAGGCAATTTCAACAATGTCCAGTGTAATAAAATGAATATTATTGCCAGAGAACAACACAACAAGGAAACCGTCGCAGATTTGAATGACTTTTAGGAACAAATGACCTTATCGAAGCATGGCGAGTATTCAGTCCTTCCAGTCAAGAATATACTTGGAAACGGGACAACCCAGTTACAGCACACAGACTAGACTACATCTTCATAGATTTAGATATCATATTATTATCTAAAGGAATGGGCACAGAAATCATGTCAATTCCCATGACAGACCATAGATTAATTGCATTTACGAGGGAGATAACATCATTCCAACATGGTCCAGCTTATTACAAATTCAACAACAAAAATCTTGATGACGTCACATTTGTAGA
The DNA here is from genome assembly GCA_038406235.1 of Peronia verruculata. Taxonomy (NCBI): domain Eukaryota; kingdom Metazoa; phylum Mollusca; class Gastropoda; order Systellommatophora; family Onchidiidae; genus Peronia; species Peronia verruculata. The sequence continues at coordinate 4,038 of JBCAUA010053952.1, forward strand.
AAATTTTAAAGAGTATATCAGAAGAATTTAGGAATCAATGGGAACTAACCATGTTAAATCATCAGGATAAATGGGAAACAAGCAAGGTAAAAATGAAAAAAAATGTAATAGGCTACAGCAGAAGAAAAGCGGGTGAAAACACAGTGCGAGAAAGCCTACATTGAGAGAACTCGGAAAACACTAGAAAATAGACAAGCAGGAGATAATATAGGAGATCAGAAAAGCTAAAGCAAACCTGAAAATAATAACGGCAGTGGAAGAAAGAGGAGCAGCAGTACAAGCCAACCTGAAATGGATTGAAGAGGGAGAGAAAGGAACTGCACACTTTCTGGGTTTAGAGAAGGCAAGATGACGGCAAAACTTAAATTTATGTAAGAAGAACTCAGCAACAAATCTAAACTATATGAAATCCTTTCATGAAGGCTTGATAATACCATAACTAACTAAAGATGAAAACGATATGTTAGAACAAGAGATTTGCATCGAAGAAATTGGGGAAAGTCTCAAGCATTTAAAAAACAATTCATCACCACGCATGGATGGTCTCACAACGGAATTTTACAAACCGCTTGGAATGAACTGAAATATGATCTATCTAAGTGTCACAAATATGGGATAAAGCATGAAAAATTGTCCGATTCTCAAACAATAGGAGTAATGACACTTATTCATAAAGGGGAAAAAAATCAATTAGATAACTGGAGGCCTATCTCAGTCACAAATGTTGATTACAAAATTGTAGCCAAAGTTATAGCAGAAAGGCTTCAAAAGGTTCTCCCAAGTCTTACTCCAGAGACACAGTTTGGATTCATTAAAGGTCGGAGTGCCCATTACTTATTACGACAGATAGATGACATACTCTATTATGCAGAAACCACAAAAATGAACGGGTATTTACGAGCAGTGGACTACTGTAAATGTTTCGACAGAGTTTCTCACACATATTTCTTTCAAATGTTACAACTATTTGGTTTTAAAGAAAATTTCATTAGCTACATGAAAATGATCATGAAAAACGCACTCGGCTGTGTTAACAATGGCGGATGGTTGATAGATTATTTTTTATTAGAACCGGGACTGAGGCAGGGTTGTCCTTGCTTGCCACTGACATACTTACTTGTAGCAGAAATACTGGCCCTTAAGATAAAACAAACCATAGAAATTAAAGGAATTGTCACAGATAAACACTTAGCCCCGAGAAAACTTTGCAATAAGCAGATGACACAACGCTATTTCTGAAAGATGAAATTGATTTTAGAGAAATTCTTTCAAAGATAAGAACAGTTTCAAACTTTTCAGGATTACTATTAAATTATGATAAATCCCAAATAATGCCACCTAGCAGTTACTCTTCAGTTACTTTTGAAACACAGGGCATTCAGACAGTTGCAAAGGTGAAAATACTAGGAATAATATTTGAAATTGGTAAACCTGCATGTAGTATACAAGAAGGCTGGAAAAATATCATTGACAAAATAGATAGGCAAATACATCAATAGTCAAAAAGAGACTTATCTATCCAGGGCAAAATTATCATTACAAAAATGTTCCTAATCCCATAATGTATATACGCCATGCAAGGTCTAGGACTACCAGACACAATCATTGATCAAATTAATCGTAAATTGTTCACCTATATTTGGCATAGAAAATATGTCAACAGAAAAGTCTTCGAGAAAGTGTGGCTCGGAGGAGAAAGGAGGCCTACAAATGATAAATTTACATCAGATGCAAGAAATATTTCTCATAGAGTGGGCCGTACGCTTGTTCAAGGAAGAAAGGGCAACTTGGAAATTTCTACCAATGTTCTTCCTAAAAGGGGTAGACAGTATTGAAATATTTGTGGCAAATATAAATACTGACAAAGATGTTTTTTCTGACATAAACATCAGATCAACATTCTGGAGAAAAGTAGTCAGTACATGGGCAGGCCAAAAAAAATTATAAAATGTAATACAGAAACCAAGGTCAGCACCTACTTATGGCACAATCGACACCTGACATATAAGCAGAAGGTCCTGTTCTATAAGGACTGGACTGGACTGACTCGACATATCATTAGATATGTCGACGATCTACTTGTGAATGGGAACTTCCGTACATAGGAACAAATACGTGGTGGGCGGATGGGAAAAAGAACATCATTAATTTTTTAAAACAACGCGCTAAAAGTGGCATTCCCCAATTTTGAAGAAAAACTTAAGGATGGTACATTACCAAATATTCAATCTTCTTTAAACAAATAGATATAAGTAAAAATGCCTTAAAGGCTCAACAAATCTGAAAACATATCGAAGAAGAGCGTTATGAACCCCTGCATGTTTACTTCTTCTGGAAAAACAAATTCAATGTAGAGATAAATAGAACCATTGGATATTAGCAAAAACAGTAACCGCAGAAACAAGACTGAGAACATAACAATGGAAAATAAATATATAATGTATTTCCCACTGCCATTTTACTCAGCAAATTAAAACTGAGGAACGAAGATCTTTGTACCTACTGCAAGGAAAAAGACTATATAGAGCTCTTTTTTGTCACATGCAAACTAGTACAGTCCTTGTGGCAAGAAATAGAATTGATTGTTAGAGCATGGACAGGGAAAATAATCCAGCTCTGTATCGAAGATATTTTATTGGGATTAACAGAGCAAAGATATGAAATAAACAAGACACTTCTGGAAGAAATAAATCGCCACATGTTAATACTAAAAATGTGTATTAGTAAGTTTAAGTATGGTAAAAATGACATAGTGCCCACTTTACATTATCAATGCCAACTTAGGAAAATGAGACTGGGTATAAGAGAGTTCTCATGTGAAAATATTAGTAATAAACAATTATGTATGAAAGAGTGTGAATGGTGCGAGAAAGCACTTTGTGTATTTAAAAAAAAAAAAAGAGCGATGATGACAATAACAGTTGCGAATATAGCCAAAGTATATAGGTCCAAAAATGCCGCGAACAATGCTTACAAGTTTCAATTTTTATATTTTTTCCGTTATGTATCCTGCCCATCGATCATTCATGTAGGAACTTTCTGAGTCAATCTGTTAGCTGAGACCTGAATAGGTCCGTACCACAGGGATCTCGGAGGTTTGCTGCAGGATAAATTCATGCACATCATCATTTTCCATGTATCATGCCCGTCGAACATTCAAGTAGGAACTTACTGAGTCCATCTGTTAGCTAAGACCTGAATAGATCAGTACTACAGGGAACTCAGAGGTTTACTACATCAAAAACACATTCGTATCATATTTTTCTGAATACTATGCAAACAGGTCATTCAGGAATTCATTATCATTGAAAATGTGAAACAGTTTAAGTATTGACGAGCACATTGGGACCAGAATTACCAGAGGCTTTTGCACACAATAGTCTGAGCAAAAAAAAAAAAACAATGTTTGTTTAACATGAATTCAGCAGGGCGAGCTGATGCTGATGCCGTAAGCAATGGAAGATCATCTTGGCCAGCCCTCTCACTTCCCTTTGCCGCACACAAGCAGTATTGAACAAGTGCAGTAAAGAAGAAAAAAATCACATCATGCATCATGGAAAATTTTTAAAAAATTTATGGCATAAGTTTTTTGTTGTTGTTGTAATTTCATAAAATTTTTTCGAATGACCAAAGGAAAGTGATTTTTTTTTTACTTTACACTGCTTGCTCAACATCTCTTCATTTTAGCAAATGGAATTATGTCTAGTTACAATGATCTCCCGTTGTCTGGTAAGAATAAGATACTGCGTACAAAAATTGATATTGAGAGCTTTCATCTTTACTTATGATTTGACACACTTTTCTCTGAGTCTGAAACGTTTGGTTTTCCAATGTTGAAACTAGTATGAAATCTAGCAATGATTGACATTTTCCTGTTTACATATCAAATGTTTTATTTCTGCCCAGATGATGATCTCGATGATGTTTATCTCCGGACAAAGTTGTTTTATCAAGAGGAGACAATGCCATTTATAGATACTGGAATCAACTTCACTTGCAAAGACTTCATCAAATACTTGCCCTTTGCTTCCTGTCCCCTGAAAAAAGGCTGTAAGTACAAATTGTCTTGAAATGGAATGAATCCTCATAGTTTGTGGAAAAGCAAAAGAAAAAGAAATCCACAATCAAAATTCAAAAGCACAGTAGAGTAGCAGAGTCAGTTGGTTTATCACAGACTATTTTACCATCAGCTGGAATGAGTCAAGATGACACATTTTTCATGTGTCGAGTTATGTTAGAAAGAAAAATATGTGAACTTGAGAGGAGATAGTTTAGCTCTCACTCGTCTGTGCACATTCAAAATTCTGTGACCCCATGATCAGTAAAAATCCTATTTTCTCAACAAAGCCGACTTTGACATCTGACTGACATCATCTGGATGTGCAACATATTTAGCAAAAATATTTCCCTTGAAAATTTTTGTTCATTAGACTGGAATTAGATGTTCCATGTGTCAGGTTTACATTTCTTTACCATTTATTGCTGTATTCACCTCTGGTGTCTCCACCAAAATATCAGTTTATATTATTGCCCATCCACATAAGTGTGAACATTACGTTTGTCCCTGTCACACGATAATGGATTTTCTTTGTTTCGCATCTACACAGCCTAAGTAGCCCACATCTTAAAGCCTGAGGATGGTATAGAAGGAGAGAGGAGCAATTGTCCATAACATGATCTAGATCTCTTTATGGACTTGTTCTGAATCTCACAGTGCAAATTTAAGAGCAAATCCTTTCAAGCACTTTCCAGTAATGCTACATTACCTAACACTTGCCATACTTTGGCATTTTTTCAGTAACACAAGAGAAACTTACTATTATATTCATTGTGTGTCCTTGTGAACGCCTGAAACTGGAGAGCGGCAAGAAACTGTCCTCAAGATTTCAAAGTGGCTATAATTTTGACAGAATCTTAAGACTTACTAAATGGTCTTACCATCTTACTAGATGTTCCTACCTTTTGGTATTCTGAGATTCAGAATAAATTACCATCACATATATATGGAAACGCAATGCAATTTATAATGCAAAGAAAAAACAGTTTTTTGACACTTCAATGTTTTGTTAAAATTTTGATTCCTTCACATTTTTTAAAATTGTTTTTACAGTCCACATTCGGATGAGGAAATCCCTCAGTACCTGGATCTTCAGAAGTTTTCCAGTAAGTATTAAGGCTTATTTATCTATCTTGGCTTTTATTATTATTTGATGATTCTGAGAAATTTTCCTGCTCCAGTGAAGTCAATGGCGAATAAGAACATAGCTTTTTCTTGGTTATTTTGAGTATTATGGCCCACTTGTGTTCCTTGGTTCTTCTTGCATGTTGTAAAGTCCATCTTTCTCCTACTGCTTGTAACAAAGGCTTCATGGCCAGTCAAAATGAGTCGCATGTCAAGTTTTTGCAAAATTGATTTGTAACATGACATGGAACCTTTATTTATATATTTTACATGATGAAATAAAAAATTTGAGTTAGACTGACTGTAGCCAGTGCTATTGCAAATTGAAGAGGCCAGGAGTGAATCCTAAATCATCAAAAAGTGACAGTTTAGCACATAAATCTCATTCACCTCACTACATTCTGTCTGATATAATTATGATCTGCCCAAAAAAGCAATATTTTCTGTTCAGAGATGAATGTTTTTTCAGTTCCTGCAATATAGAAACATTGATATGAAATCATATTTGTCACATTCAACTCCCAGCTTTTCTGTTGGAGTTCAGTGACTTATAACGTTCTGTCTGTCTACAAGACATGCATATTCCATTTATTTATGAGGTAGGATATATATAAAGAGGTCTTAAATTTTTTTATTTCTTTACGACATACCGGTAGCTTGAAATAGTTATTTGGAAGTACATTGCTTGAAAGAGAATTACAAATGGCTTGTCATGTCTATGAGAGAAATTTAAATGTTCACCTCAATTAATCTGACTCTTCTGTTCCGTTCTGGCAATCTGCCACTTTCTGCTGCCTCATGTGGTTGAGTTGTATTTGGAGAACTGGCATTTTTTGTTTGTTAAAATCATTTCATCAGTGTTACACCACTTTTGTTTCTAACCCCAGGGTGACTATGTTGGTGAAGCTCAAGTCTACTCTACAGCTGGAGAGAAACAGAAATCAATAATATGTATCAAAGCTCGTATTCACGTGGTTGAGGTGTGAGGGACACAATGGATTTGTCAATGGACGTGAATGCCCCTCCCATACCAGTTATAAACATTCATCTTTAAAATAGAGGCAAATCAAAAGTAAGATTTCTCTAATTAGAAAGCAATCACTTTGCATGCTTCTTTATCTAACTAAGCCATGGTCATGGTAAAAATTTGCTCACTTTCTCAACTGATTTCTATAAACTCTTTTAGGTGCCTTAGATTTCGTTTTTGTTTTATTAATTTTACATTTTCCTATAGAGTTCACAACTCCTGATTTTGATTGCCTTTTGATGATTTTACTGCGGGCCAATGGCAAGGCATATGACCACCAAGTCATATGACCATGGCTCTCTCTACAGATAACACCAAGATATTGAAGGTCATTAAGGTTTCATTGTTATCATTACTTGAAAAGAATTATTTCAAGTTCACAGTTGCTGTTTAGCCCATCATTTATTCTGTAATTGCTTATATCGTCGTCAATATCACGTCCAGTGTAACCGAAATTTTGTTAATTTTACAGGAGAGCTGTTTAAAGTACTCAACGATTTTTACTGACCTGCCGTGGTGCAAATGTTGAACCTATCACACTGATTTTTTGACACAATATGTAATTTAATCCTCTACACAAGCATCTGGAAAAATCATGGATTTTTGGAAAAGACATGACCATTTACTCAGATACGCTAGTGCGTGACATAACACTGTTATTATGCTTTTGTCAGGTATGATACGTTTTTTTGGGATACGCTAGTACGCAATACCTCTTCACTTGAACATTGGTACAAAACTGTGGCTTGTGCCATGGTAATTACTTTATTCAACAACATACTCAGTGACGTGCACCATCTATATACAAGCAAATATTGTGGAACAGACACTTTATTAACAAAAGTGAATGCAGATCAACCTGCTCATACTAAAATCGGCTTCAAATAGAATACCTTGACCTGATCTTCAATTAAAAAATAAATGTAGACCTTTAACATCTTTTGCGTCATCATACCACAAACCATAATAAAAATCCCACAAAACATAAGAAACCTATACTTTTTAACACTATAAATGTTAGATCACTTATGTAAACATGTCTCAGAAACAAATTATGGAGAGCAAAGGGAATAAGTTCGAAGTAAATTGAGTTCATGAACTCTTCTTATAAAATATTGAGAAAAAGCCAACTCTGTCAAATACAGTATTAATATCGTCGGTGTCATGCTCTAACCAAGTAACTGGATTTGGGATTTTTTTTCCAGGAGACTACAAAAACTGTATTATTTCTAAATTTCATTTTGTAAAACAATTTTTCTGGTGTCTTTGATTATACCAAATGCTATTCTG
>JBCAUA010053963.1:0-11536 GCA_038406235.1 Peronia verruculata
ATCTTCACAGTGATACCAATAACTCCATATGCTCAAAATTTGACGAGCGCCTGATTTCATCGTGTCGCATCTCATTTATTAACATACTGTTTATTTGCATTGTAAGTTTTATTTGAGTAGCGAATCTTCCATACTTATTGAAAATTTGTTTTTCAGGTGATGATGATAATGTTTCCATGGAAGATGTCGATGAAACAGTAAATCCTGATGTAAGTGTTTCCCAGAACATTAATCATATACAAGATTATCAGTGCCTTACAAAAAACACGGAAGTGTTTTATTATGACTTGTTGATCAAGATTATTACTTCTCCATTTCTGGATAGCTTTTGTATCCCTTTAGAAGTGAGAGTTCTTACACCAAAATTAAAGAAATTTCAATGTATTGATTTGTAAATTTGTCAGAAGAAAACCCTGGAAGGAGTATAACGGATGAACAGAATACTTGTTTAATGGTACATCATAGTAAAAAAAAGCGCAAATGTAGAGTTAATCCTTCTGTGCTTTTTACTTGAATCTGCTCACAGGACATAGGAGAATCACTAAGCCAGCAGGAAAATGATGATGAAATGGAACAAGACCGCAGCAGATCAGCCTCTCCTGCAGGAAGTGACAGATCTATGGGTAGCCCTGTTGGCTCTCCTCCTCGTAGCCAAAGTCCAGGCGGAAGCAGGTTAATGAACGTCTTCTGTTGTATTGATCGCTTTGAATTGATAAAGATTATTTCATGATTGCCAAGCATGTAATATTGGAGAAGTTAAAATGTGTTTTACCACTTTCATTTTATTGTGTATTCAGTTAAGGGGAAAAAGTTTTTGCCACTTTTTAAGAAAAAAAGAACTGATTGTTCTGATATTACAAAATAAATTTTTATTTTTTTAAAAATGATTTTTCAGATCACAGTCCCCAGACCGTAGCAGATCTGCCAGTCCAGGTTCAGACAATAGCGACAGAGTAAGCAATCCACCATCTCCAGCTGGCAGTGGCCCTCGATCTCCAGCAGGTAGTGGGCCAGCTTCCCCACAATCTCCACAGTCACCTGCAGGAAGTGATGAGCCAGCATCACCAGCTGGAAGCAACGGTCCTCAGTCGCCTGCAGGAAGTGATGGCCCCAGATCACCCTCTGGAAGTGGTCCGCAATCTCCTGCTGGAAGTGGCCCTCAATCTCCAGCGGGAAGTGGTCCACAGTCCCCTACAGGAAGTGGTCCACAGTCTCCAGTTGGAAGTGGCCCCCAGTCCCCAGCTGGAAGTGGCCCACAGTCCCCGACAGGAAGCGGCACACAATCTCCAGCCGGGAGTGGGCCACAGTCTCCAGCTGGAAGTGGTCCACAATCCCCGGCTGGAAGTGGTCCACAGTCCCCAGCTGCCAGTGAAGAACCCAAGTCACCAGCAGGCAGCAATGGTCCACGCTCCCCTCCAGGTAGTGGCCCAGCTTCTCCATCTGCCAGCCAAGAGGATGAGGAAGAGACTGCGGGTGGACCACACACTCCTGCCAATGATGATGATGACCCTAGTCAAGCCTCGGCCATGGAAACAGAGAACAATGATGAGAGTCAGCAGCCAGCCTCCCCTGCTGGAAGTGCTCGCAGTAGATCAAGATCAGGTAGTTTCCTCACTGCTTTTTTTTTTTCTTCAGATATTCTTTGATTCTGTTACACTGCAAACAGATCAGTTTATTCCTTACAGAACATAAGCTCACTGTCTTTACTTTTACTGTCCCAGTGCCATTTGGCAAAGAGTTCATGAAGTGGTGGACTAAACAAGAGTACATGGATGGATTCAGTTAATAGCCACCTTTCCAACAACTGCTGTAGAAATAGTCTGATGTTGTGATAAGTTTTCAACAATGTTGAGAAATATTGAATGAAAAAAGAATGTCAATATTATTAACTCTTTCTATACCACTTGTGATTTCACGTTCTGACCACAAGGCACAAGCAATTGGCAAGAGAAATCAAGGTGTTGAATTTCAATCCTTTATTAAATGGATTATTTGTAAACAAAACATAACATGTGATATACCAATGGAAAGATAATTGAATGAACATTATGGTGAAAGAAAGAAAAAGTTTAAATTGTAAGGGAGGTAAGAAGTATGATGTCACAAAGATAAAAAAACAAAAGGGAGATAAATTTTTCAACAAACAAATAATGAACTCACTTACATTTTTCAGGCTTGAAAACTGCTACAATCCAAATGAATTATCCCTGATGTGAAAATACATGTATTTTGCTGCACACAGGTTTTTATTTGAAGTCTCTATGTCAATTCTGAGTCAAACAGCAGAAATTTCAAAAATGTCACCACAGTCACATAAAATCCCCCCCCTCCCTCCCTGAATCCCCAGAATAACACATATAAGTCTACTGCTGTGTGTGGTACTTTCGGAAGCACCCCTTGGCACACAGGTGTGGTTTGTCATTACATCCAGTGCAGTAGAAACTGGTTCTTTTCCTTATTCCCTACTTACTGCACAGGACACACCTAACATCAGCCCCATCAAAGTCAATGAGGTGCACGTTGCCTCGGTAGCGCTCAACCTCATTTCCGTCAGGGACCTTGGCTGATTTCTTGGAGGGGACAGTTACTAGGGGTGTGGGGGGAATTCTGGAGGCACATTCTGTAAGCTGATCAATCAGCTGATCCTTGAAAGATAAAAAAGAGCATTTCTTGGGTGCGGCAGGCTTATTCAGAACAAACAAAATGTGGGCGTTGACCTGTGTGACTTCAAGGGACCATGCAAAATTTTTTTTCCACCATTTCCTTGTTTTCCGATGGTGGGTGCTGTAGTAAGAGTTCATTTGGTCCCCTCTGTCACATCCATTCATGTGGAAGTTGTTGTCCTGTATCATGACAGGCTTTGACACCTGCTGCCGCCCTTCTCTGATCTCAGTTGACCCAACCTGCGAATTGGTAGACACTACAATACAGGGTTTCTTTGCCTTTTTGTCTTTCCATGTAACGCAGAGGATGTCCCTTTCTTCGTGGTAGAAGTACTGCTCCTCGAGGTGCTTCAGCCGCATTGTCTTCAGTTGAGGAGGGAAGTCGCGTCGATTCACATTCAAGGTTCCTGAATAGAGGTGTCGAGCGCTGGACAAGTATTGAATGACTGGGGCTGACGTATAATAGCGGTTAGCAAAGATGTGGTGACCGCTGCGTTGTAGGGGAGCCATTAGTGTTTTGAACACTTTCACAGCCTGTGAAGAGTCTTGATCACTTTCTGGAACATACGAAGTCTGCTTGCCAAAATACACCAGCAAGTTATAAATATATCCCGTGGTGGAGTCACAGAGCCCGAACGTCTTGATGTGGTGTTTTTTGGGTTTTGCAGCATTGTACTGTTTATGCATAAATCTGTCCTTCCAACCAATAACCATTTCATCCACTGAAAGGTTCTGAAAGGGTTAGAAAGCTGCCTGGAACCTCTGGAGTAGGCAATTGATAAAGGGTTCTATTTTTGCCTTGCCTTCTGCGTCGGGCTCACACACGTGGAGCATGCTGTGGTACATGAGTTGGACTTTCTTCCTGGGAAACATTGTTGAGTACCACGGTGTGTATTTATTTTTCTTGGTAGACCAGAAATCTGAGACGCAAGGACGCAAGGATTCGTCCCCATCGAGATAAATACAGCAAGAAATTTGTAGAATTCGTAGCGACGTTTTGGCTCCCAAGCAGCAAAACTGGAATGCTTTGTGAGCGGCGTACGTTTCTGCACTTGTATGAGAGCGTAGACGTTGATCTCACCAATCAAATTATCTACTACTGTGTCATCAAGTAGAGTGAAGAAAAAATCCAGTGCACTTGCATTTTCATCCAAGTCAAGTTTGAACCCACATTCCCCTCGAAAGTGGAAGTTGTGTCTTGTCGTTTGCTGCGGCTGTGCTGGCACCCACCCACCATGGTCTTTATTCTCTCTGTCTCTTGCTGTCTTGGGCGCTTTTCTAGCTGGACCTTTACCTTTGCCCTTACTGTGCTTCCCCTTACCAGTGCTAGTGCTGGGGTTAAGCTCAGTGCTCTCTGTAGATCTAGAGCTTGATTCATCATCACTGGATCTAGATTCCTCTCTGTCATCATAGTCTAAATCACCACTATCATGATCAAATTCAGCCCATTTGTCAGTATCACTATCATTATTCATTGTTTCTAACATTTTCCTGACCTCTACACTACTAATCCGTATAGGACGTCGAGGTTGTGCATCTCTTGATGTAGTAGGCGTAGCCATTTCAATGTTTACGTTAGTAACCACAACAACACCGCCTTGCAAGCTAGATTTTACAATCAAAAAGTCCGCGAAACACCAAGAAGTGACGCTATCTAACAAATTTCGTCGCCGGAAATCCAAATTTTTCACTTACAACTGAAAATAAGTGCATTCAAAACACGAAATGGGATCTAAATGAAACAATCTACAGCCGACCGATACATCGGTCCTTGGTCAAAATGGTGACAATTTGACGACCGATACATCGGTCTCTGGTATAGAAAGAGTTAAAGACCCATTCCCAGACAGACGGCTTTCTTTGATAAAATGATGAACAAAATAAAAAACAGAAACAAAAAAAAGATTGAGAATTCACTAATAATTCCTGCATCATTAAGGCATGTAGAGTTCTTACTTAATGCTGGGCTGATAGTCATTGAAGCGTGCCCATCTTGACTAGCAAGGATTTGTCATCTCATTGTGCAGGCAGTCCTAACAGAAGTGCAGCAGCCTCACCTGCAGGCTCTGCAAAATCCAGATCTAGGTCACGGTCAGCATCCCCAGCTGGGTCCAATCAGAGGTCCAGGTCAGCTTCACCAGCAGCACGGTCAAGATCAGGGAGTCCAGCAAAATCTCGCAGTCGTTCAGGTGGGTTGTTTATCTAACCATTATAATCAAGTCATCAACTGTTTACAAGCGTATTTTGCATCAGCCTGTTTTTTTCCATTTTGTCTAGGAACTTGAAATGTAAATTGATAGGACATATTCATTTAGGCAACAAAAAATCGAGAAGGTGAGTTTATAGTTGGTGGGAAATATTTTATTGAATCATTGACCTTTTCACATTACCTTGTGCCCTCAGGGCGCGGGCCATCTTAAAACTAATTTATACACTGCGCGCCTGTGAGGCATGGCTATTTCCAAACACCTTCATGTCACCCCACGCCGTTCGAGCGCAGGCCTAGTTTCGCAGCACTTATTTTTTTTTTTTTTCATGTTTTGTAAACATCAAATTGTGGTAATGTATTTTTTTGCCTTTCCCCTTCAATTTTAATGTATCCCTATAATTGGTAATTAACATTATTTTGATTTACAAAGACTTTTCCATGACAACTAGCTTTGCAATGTCATACTCATATGTAGTGAAAATGGCGACACGCAGATCTACAAGGCAGATGCTCCCGGTGACTGAAGTCATTGACCCAGTTTACACAGGAAGATCGGGAGATGTCTTCCTCTTGGACTGTGAGAGAGATGAATTCCCAAATGAGTGCGATGATGAAACAGATTTATTTGAAGATGCGGCAAGGCCGTCAGACTTTCTCTTTTATTTATGTCCTGTCAGTCATCTTGTTTTTGTTGCTATGGTAACTTCTCTTGACATGTAAATGTGAAAAATGCATGCTCTTTGTTTTCTACTCTGAATAAGCTTTTCAGTTATACCAAACTTTATTTTTAAAGATAATTTTGATATCTTTTGATATTTTTAAAGATAGTTTGATGATAATCAGGATCACTGCCTTATCAGATGACTTAGAACTTTCAAAAATACTCCAAATTAGTGCGTATACAGGGAATAGCCACGATGAAACAGGAACGTTCAGTGGGAAGGCGAGACCTGTGACTGGATTGATGTAAATCAGCATGTAATGCAGAACTGCTCTATATATTTTTAACTCAGGAAGCCGAAGTCCTGCCAGAAGTAGATCAGGATCACCAGCACCATCAGACAAATCAAGATCTAGGTCAAGATCAGGCTCTCCAGCCCGAAGTCGAAGCAGATCTGGTATAGCATATATTTTTAGAGTGCTAAATCTCATATTGTGATCTGTGAAAGAAGGTTTGATGATAACTTAAGGCTAGCTTGTTCAGGTCTACCTGTCTTTCACAGCAGTCCGCTATTTGTTTATTATTTATCATGTGAAAAATAAAATCTTTTTGATTTTCCCGCAACCCATTAGTTGGTTTGTTAAAGAAAAATATTCTGGTGAATGTAGTAGAATATTAAATCGAAAGCTCGTTTGAGTGGAGGATGTATAGTTAAACATCTGGAAAAGACATTTTTATTCCTTGAATATTGAGAAATTTATCAAAGGCAATGATGAAATTTTAAATTAATGTAAATAATTTGTTTTCCAAGCTTAATGTGAGTCTAGATAATTGACATCAGATGCTGTGTTTTGTGCCTGTACAGGCAGTCCCAAGTCACCCCCAGTCAGTCCTGTTGGTAGTGGTGGTCGCAGTCGCTCTGGATCTCCTGCCCAGTCCAGATCAAGATCACGCTCTAAATCTGGTTCACGTCAAGGGTCTAGGTCAAGGTCTCGAAGTGGATCAGGATCACGGCAAGGCTCTCGGTCTAGAAGTAGATCTGGCTCTCGAGCCTCTAGGAGCAGATCAGGATCGCGGTCTAGATCAAGATCAAGATCCAGAGGTATATTAAATATCTGTAAATAACTAGATAGTTGATTTATATATTCTCTGGTATTGCACCAACTCAAAAGGAATACTGAAACTAAGTATGCTATGCACGTTACTGTAGAGCATATTTATGTCAACAAAACTTGAGCAGTGGCACCAGACAGTAAAGTATTTGGAGGGAGAGGGTGTAAACCCTGCACAATGTTCAAAGAATCCCAACAGCTATATTAACCTTGTGAATTACAAACCATGTCTCATAGCTCTTTTATTTGGTCTTTCCTTCTTTTCCCTTTCCTTTATTATGTTTTTCTATTTTAAAATTTTTTTTTTTTTTTAAATAAAATTACAGTGGACTACAGATGAGTCAATTTTGGTGGGGAGTAAAAATAAGTTTGACCCATCTGTAGTTTGATTCATCCATATCTCACAAAAGACTAAAAAATTAAAAATAGGCACTGCCCATTTTGACTGCCTGGCATTGTAATGGTTACTTTTCCTTATACATTCTTTCCTCGAGCATCAAACTTGATCTCTTGCATTCAGTTTCTGTGAGATTTATCCACTCTTTGGTTGAATTATAACAGATGATTGACACCAGTTGTCATCAGTGTGCTTTGCAAGATTTCACTGTTGTGTCACCTGGCAATGTTTATTGCTTAAATGTGTTGAGATGAAGTGCTGTGCACATTGACTTAAGTGTTGCATGTTCCTTTGATCTGATAAAAACAGGTACAAGAGAAAAAGGTTGCCTCATCAGTAAATACAGATGCATTGATATTGATCATCGGTCAGTTTTTTTTTTTTTTAAATTGAAATAAAGAGTCAGGGCCCGTTTCATAAAAAAAGATCACCTTATCAGAAGTTCTACTCAGATATATGTGGTCGATTGCAAATTGAAAAATTCAGAATAGCTTTCAAATTTGGTGGCTGATTTGGTGGTGCTCTGTCATTTGGATTTTGATGTATCAACATTGTCATTTGAAAAATGAAATAAAATGGAATGTTTCTGTTATCCCAGGAAGCTCTGCAGGATCTGGTCGCAGGGGATCAGAAAAAGAAAATGACAGTGATGAAGAAGTGTAAGTACCAGCCAGTGTCATATTTCTTCACCTGTTCCATAAGTCAGAAAATAATCTGACAAATACAATTGTTAGAAACTTCCTTGAAAAGAGCAAGGGGAGGAAGAGGGACCCTGGTAATGAGGTTTTGGGATCAAATTATCCCAATCATTTTTTTGTCATTTTCAGTCACTTTGATCACTTTTGTCATGAGAAAAATACTGGCTGGGGACTAGAAATGTCTGCCTTGTGCTCTGAAGCAGCATAGCAGGAGAAAGAAAGGTTATGACAATTCAGTTGCAATTTTCTCAAAATGTGCTGTTTTTCCATGAGTTTTTTTTTTTTTTATTCTATTCTGAATATATTGACTTAAAGTTTTGAATACACTTTCTTCATGGCTTAGTTTGAATCATGTGCATTTCTTTTAATTTCATTCTTGTTTTGCAAGGTAATTTGGATATTTGGAAGAAATTGAGAAATATACTGATCATCTAACCACATTTCAAAAATTTGTAACAAACGTTGTAGGGCATACAACCAAAAAGCGTAAACATATTATTTATTATTTTTTTTTTATAGAGCTATTTTATTACCAAATTCCAAACGATTATTATATTGAATATTCTAAGAGCCATTATCATGGCAACCAGTTAAAAAAACAACATATTATTCTACACTCTAACTGGTGCATTGTTAATCCAAATTTGAAGCTTGAACGGTCCTTAGTTCAAGCATTCAAAAATCGCTCTCAGGACTGGCACCCTTAGAAGTTAACAAGAGTGTGCAATGTAATGGTCATTATTACCTGCTTTTATTTGTTATGTTTTGGATATGTTACTGCTTGCCTGTCCTCTTTTCTGATATGGTTGGCAACAATCACCTTTTGAAGTTGAATGTTCTTTAGCACAGTCAATTTACTGCCGTGAATTGTTGGTAAAAAGTTACTGTTTTTTTCTGACATGACATTATCACTAAGTCGTCAGAGAGACTTTAGTTTGTGTTATGGATTTCATTTTCAAAATACAATGTAATTTTGTTGCCCCCCTTGTAATACAGGACCAGAAGCAAAAAACGACGCATTTCATCTGATGATGAAGATGACAGAAAAGGTCAGTGAATTTTTAGATCAGGGGTATTACACTAATTCACTCTTGAGTGAACACATTGTTATGAAAATTTTGTGCCATTTGGATTGCATCAGCTGAGCTTCCTCTCTGGTGCTTCATATACTTAGATAGGAACAATACTCCTGATTTAAAACAGCCTTTAGCATTTGCTGTGGTTATGGTAGAATGGGAATATACATAATTATATTTGGCTTCAATGATCATTTGTTCTTGATCCATTTTAATGTTGTAAAGCAATAGTAGGCATTTTTATGTGAAAGATGTTCTTATGTGATTGGAAAAAGTGCTAAATGACAAAGGATATTTTGCCTTTCTTAGAATTCATGAAACTTCCATGTGTTGAACATGGCATACGTTTTTGATTGAGGAGGAAAATGTTTTCTTTTGGAAAGATCAGATCAGATTTTTTCTTTTTTTTTCTGTTCAGAAAGCTTGAGAGATTTATTATGTCAGGATGTAGCTATATGTCTCTTTTTTTTTTAATATATGAAATCCAATATCTACATGCTTATATCTTTCAGGAAAGGGCAGTGGTGACGAAGGAGATAAAGAGTAAGTTGAAATTACTCGTGAAATACTTGTGTTTATGATGTATTCAGTGAAGGGTTGGCATCTAAAAGCAAAATTGAAGGGCATGAAAGCTTAGATCATTTAATCATCTTTTTCAGTTTTCAACTTAGATACAAGGATAATGATATGTTTGACCAGCCTTCAAAACTCTAGGCTATGAAGAGTTTTACAGTATACAGTGGAGATATATTTCCTGATTCACAACTTTCAAAATGTAGAAAAATGGAAGAGCCTTCTGTGGCAATGGAGAAAAGAATGAAGTATTACTGATATGATATGGGATTTTTTTTTAGCTTTCTATGATGTCTTGACATTATTGCTCAAGGGCTTTATACGTTGTGAAATATGTTGTTACTTCTAAGAACACCTGTAACAAAAAACTTGACTTTCATCCTATGCCATCTGTCTATTGGTTATTACAGAAAGGATGAGTTGATTGCTGATATTTTTGGCTCAAGTGATGAAGATGAGGAGTTTGAGGGCTTTGATGCCAGTGAGGTACCAAAGAAAGAGAAAAAGAAGAAAACAGGTATATTTGCTCCTGTGCACTGTCAGTATATACTTGTGCTTGATAAAAATCTAATTGTTTGGATAAATTATTGCACTTGATTGTTAAATGTATTTGTAAATATAGTATAGAAAGATGGATATGTCAGTATGGGTCAGTCATCTCACACCCAGACTGACATTTGTGGCTGTGTGTATGGACAAACGTCCATCCTGTCTCTGAGCCGTTGTCTGTGACATTGCTTCTGTACAGTTATGTGACTGCTCGGAGGAAGTGGTGCTGGGTGGGGGAGGTATTTAGGGGCTTAAAACAGTAAAGTAAAGAGTAATTATTATACTGAAGCAGTACGGTTTCATCAATTTTATTGTGCCCCTGATGCAGTATAGCATGATCATGGTGGCTACGTAGATTTCCTCATAACAAAATTTGGACCCTTTTCCTGTGTAAGGAAGTATGTTGAACAACATTCTTTTTATGGGTCATGAAAGCTGTGTAGTTTGATTATGAGTCTAAAGGACCAAACAGCAAAGTTTTATCATGATTCTTCAGCACTCTTACATAAGCATTGTAGTTTTTTTGTTTTTTTTTATGTTATATATTTTACTTTTCAGCTGTCAAATCTGATGATGAAGATGAAGGAGCGACAGGTATAGTAGAGGAGAAAGAAGGTGAAGTAGTACCTGAAGTGTCAGATGACGAAAATCTGGATGATGTTCGTAAGGATGGCCAAGATGGAGGGTAAGTCAATGTGGACTTGTGTGTTTGAATTTTTATAAGATTTCTGATAAATACCAGTTTTTTTTGTTTGTTGTTTTTTTTTTTTTCAATTTTTTTTTTTTTTTTTTGCAGGCCTTTATTAGAAGTGGGTTTGGGTAAATTGTGCCATGTCCCCCGCAGCCTTTGTAAAAATTCTGTTTTAAAGGAAGTTTTAAGAAGGGGTTTACTGCTGGCAGTATAAGTCCTTTTAAATCAAGAGTAAATTGAATGTCAGCATATTTCATACGAATAGCCATGTGAACCACAGCTAGAGACATGTATGTATGGTTTTAGCTTAAAACAACTATTTGTTTGTTTGTTTGTTTTTGTTTTTTTTTTTTTTAGCCTGTTTACGATGTCTTGACAGTATTTCTTATAGGGCCAAATAGTTTGTGAAATATGTTGTTACCTCTAAGACCAGTCATATAGAAAGTGACCCAACACAACAGCTGCGTCCATTGTGAAATTAGGAAAGAAATTTAATTTAACTGCTTTATTGAAGCAAATCCTTACAGATCGGAATTATATGAATTCAAATCTTGAATAGAAATTCCTTCATTGAGGGAGGACATAGAACTTACCTTCTCCAAGAGCAGGAATTATGTGTGATGTATTTTGCTTTTTTTTTTTTTTTTAAGTAAAAAGACGATAGTTAAGATTATGCCATCCTGGCAACAGACAAGCATTATTTGAGAATGTTGCTATAACTATTCCATTTTGGAACTGTTTTGTGGACATTTCTGTCATTTGGTATGTGGAAGTGCTGCCCTGTAGTTCACTTTTGAGTTACTGGCATCTGACAATCATGTCTAGTCAAATCACGGCTGTTCAGTTCCATTCTCCTAGCGGCGCACTTAGTTCACACCCGACTGATCACCAGCACCTGTGGCGGGAG
>JBCAUA010053974.1:0-11536 GCA_038406235.1 Peronia verruculata
GGGGGGGGGGGTGTCCTCAAAATATTTGATTTTGGGCTTTGGTTTCTGTTTAAAAGTTATACTTTCCCTGATTATGAAAATCACATGAAAAGAGTATGTGGAGAGAATAGTTTTGACCGGCCCCTCACCATCAATGCTCTGGCTCATTCAGAGCTCTGTATCCAGTGGTAGGCCATCAATATTTCACTGGTTGTAGGCAAATAGTGCATAAAAGCTTAATTATGATCTCTATCACTGTTATCGGGACCCCGAATGGCGGAAGTGGACACTGCTGACCTCTAGGCGCTGACCACATCGAATATCAGTGAAAGGTTTCACCCGGGCCTGTAAAATAAGACTTACGATGGTGTACTCATGAGGGTGAAATAGGCCCTATTTCTGCTGTTTTAGAGTATAGTAGTAGGCTGCCTGTCACAACAAAGGTAAAGACACTTTTGGTTTTAACCAAAAAAGACATAGGGGCCACATATGAAATAGGCCTCCCAGGACCCAGAAATGACTACAGGAACCCTTTGCTGATAGGTTTATAGGTACGAAAAGGGAAATAGAATGTGAACAGAGGCCAAGAAAAGGCAAAATAAGTCCTAGAAGTCATGTGAAGAACTGTAGTATGTAAAACAGACATTTTTGGGACTGAATAAATCTCATATCGAAAGCTATTTCCTTATGGTTTTCTAACTGAAAAAGCTTTAAATGCGTTTTCCCTAATATTTTTTTTTTTTTTTCACACAAATATACTTATTTATTTCTGGAGCCGTTGTCATGAATTTTGGCATGAACACAGAACAAAACAATACAAAAGACATGGTGGGTGAGGATTTTTTATTACATTTTAAATTTTTTGAGAAATTACAGATTTTTGGGTCAAAATTTTTGAAAATCTTTTTGTTACTGATTTTAAAAATTTGTGGGGAAAAAAAAAAAAAAAGCTGATTATAAAAATCTGATCCAAGTAAATTTAGAGCTTGAACTGAAAAATATATGCGCAAAATTTGAGCAAATCAGTTGAAAAGTGTAGAATATAGTAAAGTTACTCAATATCGGGTAGCAAAATTTGAGGTCATTGCTGTTGCAATGGCAACAATGAGGATTTCAAATTCTTTTCTCTTAATTTCTTCTAGTTTGACCCTGCCAAATTCAGTGAAATCTCCCCCCAGCGGTTTCCAAAGTGACTTCAGTTGGAAATCTGATTTGCTGATCGTTGCTGATTTTTCTGTTTTTGATTAGCTGGCTGTAATGATAGTCTGCACATGCCCTTTGCTGGACTGATCTGAGCCTATCATTTAGTGGCTCAAAAATTTTAGAGCACATAGTTCTTTGTGCTCAGCCCATCAAACCTGGCAGTACTCAATCAAGGGAGGGCATGAGAGTTATTGAAAGTCAACTTTGAAAAGAAAAAAAAAAGAAAAACAGAAAGCTAAATGATATGGCTATGGGGTAGGGTTGAAAAAGATTGATGCAAGAAGGGAATCGTTCTTGGGCACAGTCCACAATCTGACTGTAGCTACACAGTAGCCTTACGACATGCCCATTGATGATAACGGTGTTGCGTAGGACACTATTTCTTTTTTGCTCGAATGTAACGTTTTTGACTAATAAAGCCAATGCCAACCCAGATTCCAGTGGAAACTTGCAAAGTTTTTTTTACATAGCCCTGGTGTATTTGATTTTCATGTTTTAATATTGTGTAACTGGGCTGCGCTGACCAACTCTACAATTTTCCGACTTTTTCATAAACACAGTTTGACATCCCTGATAATATTACTGTGCACACATGAATACACGTATTAGACTAGCTTATTGGTTTCTTATTCGAATAAAGCTTTTTAAAAAAAAAATTTGTTCTTGATATTTTTCATTCTTTCACGGATTAAGATTACACTGTAGACTAATTGAACTTACCAGTTTGTTGAGTTTGAAACAAGTCCTCGTGATGCACTAGTGGTTTATAATTTCAGGATGGATTTTTCAGTAAATTAATGGATAAAAAGGCCCTTGGTTCTGGCTTTGGTGGGAAGAAATCAGAGTGTGGGGAAAGCCCTGGAAGGGAGCCCTGCTGTGAGCAAAAAGTGGCTGGAAAGTCCTGCCTGTGCAAGCCCAAATACCCAAAGCATGAGCATTCAACCAGACACGAGCCAATCAAGAAAAGTTTTCCTTGTAAAAAGGGAAACAAGGATGATGGTTGCTGTTCAGATTAATAGCAATCAGAAAGCTCCGCTCATTGGGTGAATCTGTTATGTTCATGCTTATTTCTTAGCGTTGAAAAGATTGCCACATACAGTGTTTGTAGTGCAACTTGATCTGCAATAACATAAGAAAATATAAGTACACAGAATTGTAAACTTATGGCAGAATTATCACGTCGTTTATCAAGCAGGGTCTCTGAACGTTTTCTTGTGCAAGATGAACTCTTCTTATCATCAGTGGGACAATTTGAGATAGCCTTGTATTATATTCTGAGCATGCTGTCAAAGAGCACAGTGAGAAAATATCTCACAAGCACTGTTTATGAATGTTTTTTTCAGAGTTGTTGTTGAACTTTGTTTGTTTGTTTGTTTTTTAAAAACTTTTAAATGTTTATTTTTGTGGATGTCACAGAATCATCATTTTGGGTGGCATCATGTTGGCGTCTATGTTCATTTTATATTTTTCTCTTGAAATCTGGATGCAGTATAGTTATTTGTAATGATTACATTGAAAAGCTGCTATTTTTTATTTTTTTACTCTTAAGTAGTGTAGAATTAGTTTAATTTGTAGTTTTGGGGAATGGATGGTGTAGAGATTACATGTGCTTATAGATCTATATGTGCCATAGAAATCAATAACAGGGATAACTTTACTTGCTTTTGACCTGCATAAATTACCATGTAAAATGCTCACAAGGCAGTGATTCAATAGTTATGCCAAGATCAACTGGTTTGCCATCATTACATGTGTAATTAAGTTATTAATCATGTTTCAGATGCTATGAATAGATAGTTTGGCACAGTTGTCAGAGTCAGATTTATGCCCGTGTTTACAAATGATCTGGAAATCTCCCAGCCATGAATGCATTCATGTATGGTGCAAATCTGTTTTTTTTATTTTTCACACAGAAAAATATAAATAACGCATATGTATTTAGAATTTTATGTTGGCAGGCAATATCATACCTCAAATGAGTACAGATACTATGCTGCACATGGCAGTTTTATTAGTAGTAACATGTAGCTCATGCAGGCCATCGTAGGAAATGGAAAAATTCAAGTTGTACAGGACAAAAGGCATCCTTACCACAGAGCCAGTTATATATGCAGTGTGATGTAATGCTATTTGTTTAGTGTTGACCAGATTGCATAACTTTCTTCAGCCAGATGGTCAAAAGAAGATTTATTTGAGTTTGGATTGACTTTGAACACTTAGTCATGATCTTAACTCATTGTGTAACGGACGCTAAATGAATTGTGAGTAGTGTTAGCCAGTAGCTCTTGAAATCCATATTTGGCCAGCTGACAGCAGCAGCCTTCAAGGTTTTAGGGTGTCTGAATGCAGAAAATCTAAAATATTGAACTGTGTTTTTTGCCTGGAGCGCAGTTAAAATACAGCAGTAACATTATTTTTATTCATCAGATGTTTCTTTACGCATATACTACTGATGTACTACATGAACGTAATAAAATGACCATTAACCGTTGTATTGTGCACTGTATTATCTTACAGTAACTTAAATAAAACATGAAAAAGCATAATCTTTGATGTACCGTATCCATGGTGGATGCATGAGTACATATCATGATAATTGATAATTGAACCATTCTCAAAAGGTTGACCATAAGATCATCACATGTTGGTTATTTTTTAACAGCCTTAAATAGATTGCAAACATACCAGATCAGTCCATTAAAATGGTAGATCTGTTGTCTTAAAAGGAAAAGATACATACAGATCGACACCTGGTTATTACTGTTGGGAGGTTTGTACTGAAGATTTGGGTGATCTCTCATGGTGTCTGTAGTGTAATTAGTTACAATACAAAATTTGTCCAGGTCAAGAAATGAGATTGAGTTAATTTGAATTTGTTTATTTTAAAACAATTGTTTTTTTCTTCATATATATATTCCAATTCCATGCACATTCTTTGTTCTCTTATTCATATCAAATGTTATTTTTAATTTCAGGTGTCATCTCCGGTCGAGAACGAAACATCATGATCAAGAATCCAACAGATTACCCATAGAATCTTTGAAACTTAAAATGCCTGAGAACTTATGATTTTGATAAAAACAGAAGAACAAATCAAGAATACAAAAAAACAAAAAAAAACGGTTGGCAGAACGAAATTCTATGTTTGGGAATGTTGTCAGAGTCTGAAATTGCCATGAAAATCAGCGAAGAAAGCATTATATTTCGATAAAAATGTGTACATATCAAGAGAACAATGATCATTTCTGGCAAAGAAAAATGGAAATGTAGGCAGATATCATTTCAAGAATTAAATTCAGAAAGCACACTATGAAAAGGAAATGATGAAAGCCATCGAGTTTGTCATCACTGCCTTCACTTTGCATTTGTATGAAACTTTTCACATGGTTTAGTTTTAAGAGTTTGCATGTTTTCTCACACAGAGAATGGATTAAATGATACTAAGATGTTCAGCAACGTGTATGAGAGTGTGTTTGTATGTCTGTGTATATACACACCGAAGTTAACTTTTTCACAAGTTCAGTTAGAATGAGTAATAATAGCTGCTTACCTGGTGCAAGGAGGAAAGTCAGCCATAGTATACCACGGATGTTGCAGTTGCTTTTATATTTTCCGTTCTGACTTTTTCTCTCAAATAAAATATCAGAAACGTTACAAAGTCTTTTTTATTGCAGTTTTGATATGTTGTGACAGTGTGTGTAACAGTCGGCGAGAAATGATTGTGTGTACGATTTTCTGAACAAAGAAATGTTGTGTGTATTTTTCAATCATTTGTGGGCTAGGGGCAGTTCCAAATACAATGTACTCAGAAAAATTAGAATTGCTCATTTGGAATGTGGCTGTATGAGTATGCATACAATATATGGTTTCTGAATGAATTGACACAAATACACACAAAGATTTAATCTTATCTCCCTGCCAATTTAGATTTTTTGTTTGTATTTTTTTTTTTTGGAATACTACACTTCCAAATATTTTTCTTTATTTCTCACATCATTATGTCCATTTGTTGTTCCCGACTGTATTTTGTTGTTCCTAACTACAGTCGAGTCCACTGCGGTCTAATTTGCAGGGACCACCCAAATGGGTTTGATTTATCAAAGTTCATCTTCCAGTTTTTTTATTAAGGGAAACAACTCTCGAATGACCTATGGGGCAGGAAAACTTAAAAAAGAAGAGGAGGCTGCCGCTTTTTCTACGTCCCCAAATTTTTAATAACATTATCAGTGTATTTGAGGAATATCATACTTTTCAGCTATAGCCTTCTTGCACATAGCACTTCTATTTCCTGCAGCATTTTCATTTCCCGTTCAATGGAAAGAGCTTTCTTCTTTGTCTTCAGTGGGTTAGAGGAAGCCATCAAATAGATCTAGTCTATAAAATAAAGTTGGTCAACTGCAGGTGAAAGAGCAAGCATGATGTAGATGCTGACTAGACCTATACCATCACGGCGCCTTTCATAGGGTTGCCTACACATTAAGTATCATAACTGTACATGTTAAACTATGTCTACATGTAGGCCTTCTGTAAGTCTGTGAGAATGTTTATTGGTCGATTGCTCGGCATCACTACTCCTCGCACGTTGTCTCTCTCCTCCCCTTCTGCCTCCTTTTGAACACATAGGCACACTTATCGCTGAGGCGTGGGACACTTTCATATATGTAAATTAATTGCTTTACCCCTCTCGCTCCCTCCGCAACACTGTCTCCTTTGTTTTCTATGTTGAGTGGGAACCACATGGAGAGACAAAAGCCGATTTTTACCTCTGTGGCAGTGCTGACCAGTTCAATACAAAGGAAACTCACGGCGATGGCTTCGAATTATGCAGGAGGCCGTTAATGGGCACAAAGAGAAAAATAAATTTATTATTTAATTTCTATTCGAATTATCAGAAATTTGGGTTATCAGAGTTCGGATTGAGTGGACTTGACTGTACATGTAAGATTTCAAAGGCATATCAACAGATTTATAGCAGTGCATGCAGTTTTTAAGAGGTAAAGTTGATTTTCTTTTGGTGTGGCATACTTGAGAAAACATTTTATCACTGCAACAACCATTTGCATAGTTGTTGCTGATTTGTCAGTTTCATTCATGTAAAAAAAAGTGTGGCAAGACCACACTGATTATAGGGTGGGTGTATAGTCACTTCTTGTTTTCCATTCCAAATTTATATACAGTATATGAAATGCGACAATGAAATCAGGCTGTCAAATTTAGAGCAAATAGAGTTTTTGGTATCACTGTTAAAGATTATTTATTTCCCTATCAGTGCATGAAAAAATGTTTGTTCTATCAAGTAGAAGTTGAGATACTGGCAATTAAAGACAATGGGGGTGACCTGTTGCTGCAGCTGAATTTATTGAGAAAATGACCACTCAGTTTTGCTAAGGCAATATCTATTTACGTGAGTGAGTCTACCTTGAACACTTGTCACCTGCTGGTTGGACCTATATGTTAGCATTAGGGTGGACCTGCGCTGGTCGAAGGTCCCAGCAGGTTAAGCCAGCGGGATTAGTCTAGTTATTTTAATCATTAAGAGAAAAAGGACTGGCGTGAAAGGGAGAGGATTTTCTTTGTTTGCCGACACGTGGGACAGGGCTCGTGAATTTTCTGTTATTATGAGTAACGTACTGAGAATAGTCGTGTAAATAGACTGCCTTTTGTAAAACCTCATTAATCCTTGTTAGAGCATGCCACAAAATTACACTTTTGGGGCTTTTACTCAGTCTATTTCAGTGAACTGAGCTCTGAAATGCATTTTTAGATTGATATAGAAGGGTTTGATGAAGTAAAAAAAAATTGCATCAAAAACTCATTTACTGCTGAAAAACACGTGATTTCTCCAGTTGGCTCAGTTTGACGAGCGCCTGATTTCATTGTGTCACGTCTCATATGGTAACAATTCTTTTCCTGCTGGAGATACTCATCATTAATATACCAGTGTCCTTTCTCTTTTAGTATAAGTGCTCGTCAGAAGCACCACCACAACTGCACATGAATATTTTTTAAGCTGTTCAAATCTTATAGCTTTGATATAGAATCACATGAAAAAGGGATATCACATGTAGTTTGTACAGAAAAAAAAAAAAAAGGAAGAAATGCAAACTGCTTAGGGATGAGATGATTTATTAACAATGAAACATGAAATTCAGTGTCCTTTCATGATATTCCTTTCAAATACTCCACACGACAACGCATTCACTGAATAGAAAATTCAAGATGACAGGCATCGGTGCTAACACATAATTTTAAGACTTTCATAATAATGCCAAAAGTTCCATGCCTTGTTCTAGAAATCTCGAAAACCATTCTGTCTAAGATTTCTTGATTTTTTTTTTTGGTTTGTTTTGGTAGCTTTAACAGATTGCATGCTCATGCTCTCAAAAAAAAAAAAAAAACTAAAAAAATTGTTACTTATAAATAGAGCAGGTTTTACTTCAATACCGCCCAGAAAGGAATCATAAATAGAGCAGGTTTTACTTCACTACTGCTCAGGAAGAAAATCTTAATGCTGAGCAACGAATTTTAAGCTGCTGTTGTTGAATCTCTCTGCCCCCCCCCCCCTTCAAAGAATGTAAGAGGCAGGGATAGTTCCTATCTACGTTAGAACACTGAACTAGCTCTATTTATTTATAAACTCTTTTAATCTTGCTTGCCATCAATTGAGACCAAAAACCAAAAAGACATTCTTTCCTCTGCACTGCAGTACTCCAGTAGCACTAGTACTGAAAACTCCTCTTGGTCTTGATGTCTTCCAATATTCCCTCCAGCTCATCATCCTCAAATCTGCCTTCCAAACTGGGAACAGACAAAAGACACATTACTTACATTATGAGACATAAATTAAGATGAACTATTTCAGATATTTGATAACCTTTTCCCTTTTAATGAGACTGTCTGTCTCATTATGTTTTAATACCTAGACATCAAGCTATTTGTCAATTTTCATTTTCTCTTACACTTTACATTATTTCTCATAGAAAGAGGGCAAGCCAAAGTCCACCAAAAAGGTACATGTACTTACCATATTTTAATTCATTAACAGTAAAGCATGTGAAGTTGCTGCCATCCATCTAAACCAAAGAAATGTACATGATGTAGATGAAAGACTTAAATCAATCTCGTCACTGGCCCTTTATCAGACTGCAGTCACCTCTATCTTCTTAATACAATGTGAAGTGACGATGTGTCAGTTTGAACCACTAAATAGATATTTTAATTATCTCTGCAGGCTTAGGTCTAATTCTTCACTGAATTCTACTTCCTCCTGAACCTCGAATATCTAATGGATTTGCTCCACACCAGTTGAATTACCAACAGTGTGAAATAAAACATTTTGTTAATGTCAGAAATACTGCAAATTCCAAGCTACCTACTGTATACGTGGTAAACTGGTAAAGTGAAAAATTCAAAATGACTTCGGAGTGGAAACAACACCAGGGATAGCTAAAGTTTCCTCATTACATTATCAAATCAGTGAATGTTAAGTGTCAGCAAACTGTTATCAGCCATATCCCACCTAGAAACTGAAATATCTACAATTTTTTTTTCCAACAATAAAACAAAATGAGTGATGGAACCAATAAAAGCTGATTACTTGAGAGCTAAAAATGACATGGGATAGCACAAATATTTTTCACATGATAAAGGTTTCAACCATGTGAAAAAAAAAATTTTTTTCATTTGAGCCTTTCAGAGAACTACATGTCACTGTATTAGAACTCTTACGGGGCATTCACTTCAGTAACATTTAATATGTACTGTACATCAGAAATATGTGAAACTGTGTGAGGAAACCAATAAAAATTAATCAAAGACTAAAAACATCAATAACATATTACTGAAAATGAGAAAAAGCATGTTAATCATGCACACACGCACAAATTTAGACCTGGTAACCTCCAAGTAAAGCCATAACACAGGCAGATATGTCTCACGGTAACACATCAAGAAATGTGCGTGTAATATGCACCAAGGAATTTGCATGCAATGTGCGTCAAAATGTGAGAAGTAGCCATTACAAACACATTACAAAGATATTTTCATTAGCATTTTAGTGACAGATCCTCTCAAACTGGGTCTAAAAGTACTAAAATTATTTTATTTCAATTTCCAAGGAACTGGCTTTGAATTTCTTTTACACAGCCAAGCAAACTATTTGCCTAGTTTAATTTACCAAAAAGGGCTTCTTCCTACTTGTGCTAGTTTCTCATCCTGCCAACAGGTATTAAACTTTCAATGGCATGAAGTATGAAATTTTGCTAAATACATGTATGCTGTACCTGGGGATCAGAGATTTTGCCTCCTCTGCAGTTTCTGGACACAAGTTCGCAAGAGCTGCTAACTCAAATTTGTGCAATTTTTTCTGCATCAACAAACTGAAAAATAAGGAAGTAAGAAATGAAATTTGTAATTATCATGTGGATAAAGTGATCAAAATAGACTATGGATCATTCTGTGAAGAACAATGTATTCTGAGGAAATTTTTATTATATATATAAAATTCTTACTTTAGAGATGATCTTTCTAAGCAAAATATTCAAACTTTAAACATACCATACAAAATACAAAGGTACATCTGCTGAAGGATTTCCTGGGTGATGAAATTTATAATAATTAAAAATCTGATGATGAAAAAGGAATTCTGATACACAATCAACCTTTCGGGAATGAGGAAAAGAACATTATTTTTTTTTCAATTAGCTGTTTTCAACATTGTTAAAAGCTTCTACATGGTCTGGCATGTGTATGAAATTACAGATGAAAGAAAAGTCTGCAGTAGGCTATGCTAAGCTGAAGTCAGTCAGTGTGAAAAGGCTTAGACGAGAGCTTAAAATTCTGGGGTGGCACTGATATACGTATGAAAAAGCATCCTTCATTAACAATCCAAAATACAGAATTAAAGTACATGTACATTGAAATATTAAAGCAGTTAAATTTGAAAGATATTCTGTGGTTTTTACTATATATACCATGGGATGATAGTGTTGGGGTTTAATGACAGAGCACGATCACGGCTGGATATATTGTGCCCAAACATGGTAAGATACAGTTACACATCAAGAAGAGAGGAAAGAGAGCTGGATAGAAGACAGGAGCAAGGAGTGATATCACCCATGAACGTCAAGGATGGCATGGGAGACATCCCACTGATGGCGGGTTTTCAACACCTGCAGGTGGCAGAAAAGAAACTACCTATATACCAGGGCCCCGCTGGGAATGCTTACCATGGGAAGACAAGATATGAAACCTAAAATGTCAATATGAAACAAAACATTAGCTCCACTGTGTTTTCTCTGTGACTTTTAATGTCTTTGAAGCTCCTAATTCAGCTAAAATTGTCTACTTTTTTTTTTCTCACAGTAACATTTCGGTGATCTCCGCCTAAGAACCTGCCTCTGATGTGAAACGTAATTTTTCCTCTCCAATTTACCCCTCTAAGAACCCGCTCCAGGCACTCTCAAATAAAAAAAATCCGCCTATGAGCCCCATGTCAGGTCAAGGCACGCAAGTACTTGTGGTATAATTTTACATTCTATTATCCATTTGAGAGAAACACAAAGTGCTAGATGAGCCGTTAAATGGGGTCAGATGGAGAGAACAGGTGAACAAAAGAATACAAGTGATGGTTGATGTATGACTGCATAATCAGACCACATTGTGGGGTAAGCCATGACCATTTCTTTGTTTGACAACACGTGGGGCAGCACTTATTATTGGCTCTGTGGATAAGAAGGAGCAAGTTTAGCCTCCTGGCTGGTCAGCTGTTATGCTTCATAGGTTGGTCTGTAAATATTTGAGTCACTCTTGCAATTATCCATCAGGTAGCACAGCAAAGATCTTTTCATGTTTTCAACAATGTGAAAACTCACTTGGCGTTTAAGTGCTGGGCAGGACTGATGTAATACGCTTAAATAAGATCAGGAATTATTAGAACTAATTATAAATACACACAGGGAAGAAGGCTGTACTTATTCGCATAGACAAATCTTTAACAACTGGTAATGATCAACTAATCAGCTGTTCCCTTGATCGGAACAAATCTAATGTCTTACCATAGCATCCAATTCTTTCCTTCACTATCCATGCACAGCCACACCATTGCCCATGTATGCATAAATACTACTCTCTATTTTTTGTTACTTGCACATAGGCACTTCTTTAAGGCCAAGGTCGGCAGTGAAAGTCCATGTTGTGGGTCAAAATTGTCGATTTTGCATTCTAGCGATATTTTTATTCTTTGACCCCTTATTGATAGGGTAGAATGCATTTTTGGGTCAAAAGTTGATTTTGAGGACCTAAAATTGCTGTTAGTGCACAATGAGGTAGGTGCAGAATTGTTTATTTCTTATCA
>JBCAUA010054016.1:0-11534 GCA_038406235.1 Peronia verruculata
GTTGTTGTTGTTGTTGTTGTTGTTGTTGTTGTTGTTGTTGTTGTTGTTGTTGTTGTTGTTGTTGTTGTTGTTTCAACCAGGGTTACCTCTGCCAAATACAAGAGATGCCACATACGCATTGTTAAGAAGAGAGGAAAAAGATCATCTTTTCTCTTTCATGTGATTAAAAAATTACGAAAATAATATCAGGAAAAGAAAAGAAAACAAACTGATGCCATAGTGAATATTTCATAAGTTCCCCATACTGTCCATGTTTCAAATAACAAGAGGAGAAAATGTGTTCTTTTATACAATGGTGTGTAGTAAACCTCGTAGTTTGTACTAGGCCAAGGGGAGTAATTTGGATGCAATGTACGCGTATTATATCATCTTATAGCATAACAAATTGCCGTTCTGTGGGCAAGAATATTATTAATGTCGTCATAGAAATTAACACAGTTAAGCAATGCAGTTTCTGTGGATACGTCAAGGGTTAAGCTTGGCAGTTGAAGTAGTGCAACAACAGCAATGACAAGAAGAAAATGGGTTATCTGTCCTTGGAAATGTTAGATGAAAAAACCTGACCTGTAGAATTATATTTCACCAACCATTGTTTTTGGCCGAGGACGTTATGACGTGAAAGCCAAGAGCAAGGCCATTATCCATTTCAGACCACTTTCTTTTAAAGGGCATTAATTTTCAGTAGAACAGACAATTTTAATATTCAACCTTTGCAATCTGACTGTTAATGGAAAATGTTAATGGAAAAATCAAAGTCCTTGTTTCATGGGGAAGTAAGAAGAAACGGATTTCTTTACCTTAAAAGAAGAATCGACAAACACGTTTCTTATACGTGAATGAAGCCATACAGTATATTATGTAACTACAATGTGTCATTCCTAAGTGCAAGCATACCGAATTTGAACTCAAATATTCTGGCATAGCACCTGTAGTGATCCCTTTGGCAAATATGCGAATTATCAGATTACGAGCTAATTGGTAAACCTTATAGATCAATATCATCTAGTCAGGTCCTGTCAAACAGTTATCATCAAATATCTTATCCAAAGAGACTTGGCTGATAGGTACCGTTCAAGCACTTTTTACTTTGTATGATATGTTTTGATTTACTTTTCAGACAAAATCGACCACGAGAAGTGCTCTCAACATTTACATCTATCGCTCAGGAGGACATATAGAAAAACAGTCCTTCAGGGTTAGATTAGTTTAGTTGATTTTAATTTCAATGTAGACGCAAGTATTCTCATTAAAAAAAAAAGTATTTGCCACTTTGTGTCGTTTTCTCTCTCTCTCTCTCTCTCTCTCTCTCTCTCTCTCTCTCTCTCTCTCTCTCTCTCTCTCTCTCTCTCTCTCTCTCTTTCAATAGTTGTGGTGGGATCACGAGAAAGACTACATTCCTAAAAAATGAAGAAAAACCCGCTCCACGAGATGCTTCTGTCTGATATTATAGATCTTACACTTACTTCTTAAAACCTCGCCGACATTATTATTGAACGATGGTACAAAATATAATATATTTCACTTGCAGTTTTTATTCATTGAATTTGGCGCCACCTACTTTTTGTGAACTTCCGTGGGACTATCGACTGAAAGTCTTTTCAGATTTTTAATTTCAAAATGTTTAATTCTAGAACATAGTTCGTTGCCAGTATGAGGGCCCAGTGCGTTATTGAGTGAGAAAAAAAAGAAAAGCTTTCTTGATTCAAGAACTTATTTGCTAAGAATCATTGGAATGCTTTCTTCTCTCTTCCTCTTTCTTTTCCACTCTGTGTCTCTTCTTTTTCGCCCCCTCTCTCTCTCTCTCTCTCTCTCTCTCTCTCTCTCTCTCTCCACACTTTTTCATTTTATTTCACGTAGATACTTATTCATCAGCGCATACGCTTACTCTTTCTCCTCTCTCTCTCTCTCTCTCCCTCTCTCTCTCTCTCTCTCCCTCTCTCTCTCCCTCTCTCTCCCTCTCTCTCTCTCTCTTTCTCTCTCTCTCTCTTCTGTCACCCGCTCACTTTCTACCCAGACCTCTTTAAATTCTTTTCCTCCCCCTTCTTTTCCTATTTTCGCTTCTTAGCCTGCTTTCTCTCTCCCCAGACTATTCCGAGTGTGTCTGTCAAAGAAATAAATATTACGGACTCGTCTGGAATAACGTACGGAGGGAAGGGCTAGGTG
This sequence comes from Peronia verruculata, assembly GCA_038406235.1. NCBI lineage: Eukaryota > Metazoa > Mollusca > Gastropoda > Systellommatophora > Onchidiidae > Peronia > Peronia verruculata. Next base: position 2,164 of record JBCAUA010054016.1, read on the forward strand.
GAGGGGATGGAGGGGGGATAATAATTGGGAGGTCGGGTGCTATCGCTGGCTGGCAGGTCGACAGCTTTGATACGGCTGATCTCGCTCACAATTCCACAGAACCGTGCCATTGTCCTCAGCCAGGCTGAGAGTAAGAGGAGGTCACTGGAGGTCGTGCGCTGTGAGTGGAGGAGGCCAGGAAGGATGCGGTGGATGGCAGTGTGGAGTCGGCCATGTTGGCGGATTCTGTAGATCTTCCCCAAACCATAGATCTGTCAAGAAGCCGATCTCGAGGAGACAAGCTCATCATGCTTTTGCTCGCTCTAGAATTTCCCTTCCCTCCCCCCCCCCCCCTCAACCAGCTATCAGTGTAACAAAGTAATACCATCAGCTTTGCTCGTCACAACGTCAAGGGTGAAAGTTTGTGCTAGTTTTGTCATCCAAAACAATATTGACCATGAAGGCACTGAAATTGCGGAACTTTTTTTTTTCCCCTGGATTCCGGTGAGTGGGTGGTATATGGGGGAAGTGGGAAGTGAGGGGGGGGGATAGAAGAATCAGTCTTTGATTATGTTTTATGTCTATATCTAGGCGTCGCTATAAACAGGCCAGGTAATCGGAGTCATTTGAAGGCTGGCAATAAATCGTGGCCATAGAATTAAACTGTTTTAACTGCAACAACTTTATAATATAGTTTGGACACTTTCAATCTGAGACGACGAAACTTTGATGAGCGAAATTCAGATCGTGTGACTTGTTGAACTCTGCATGCATGGTGCTCACAGATTTGGCGGCCTTTTCTTAATTTTTATTTGGCTATTGTTATAAATACCTGATATATTTCTCATATTTGAATGCGATGAATCTTTTCATGTCACTGATCTGTTTAAATTAATTTGGGTATCATTTTTGCCAAAGTTATGATTTGTATGAATAACATTTTGTTGAGGTCAACAATTTGGCCTCATGTTACTGATTTTTTAAACGGTGTTTTAATTCTGGTAATGTAAAAGCAAGCCTTCAATGCCTACTGCGGGTGTTCGATCTGGTATAGCGACGCCTAGGCCTATACCTATTTGGAGACAATATGCTAGCACTTCCAGCATTAATTTTATCAATGCCCCCGCTGCAATACCAAGACACTGCAGGAGCTGGGGCTGATCAGGACAGCCAGTCTAATTAATTGCCATCAAGATACCACTGCAGAATATAAGCTGCTCGATTGTTTTTTCACAAATGAAAAATAAGCTATAGTAGTATGGTGTCGTGGGCTAGCGGTTAGGCCGTCGACTCGGGACCTGAAGTTCCGGGTTCGAATCCTGACTGGTCCCGACATTTTCTCCTTGGGAAAGGCAACTTACACACATTTCCTGACTCTACCCAGGTTTGAATGGGTACCCGACTATAGACAGTGATTGATATTGTTAAATTGGTAAGGATTTGAGCGCCTAACAGGCAGCCGCCTTGTAAGCTTCACAGGAAGCTGAGAACGTTTATGAGTGTCTTCTTTGGGTCTGTCGGGGTAATAATAGATTGTAAAGCGCATAGAGCCTGTAATTACGGGAATAGGCGCTATATAAATACTCTCTATTATTAGTAGTAGTACAAGTAATACTTATTTGCTCGTCGGACTGGAATTTGAAAACTACCCTTCCATCGGTTCACGTGTGTTTCGCCTAGACACTGACTGGCATCTGTGCAGAATATCAATCGCATATCCTAGGAGACGGAGCAGTTGAGAAATTGTATTGCTATTCGGCAAAAATGGCGTACACTGCTAAAGATCTTGAAGACATGACCTGAATTAATAAGTGTTGCAAAATGTGGAGTGTGGATGGTCAATGTTAACAACATGTTTATAATGCTTTCAAAATAGAGTATAATTAATGTTTTGCTTGTAATATTTAATTATACATCACTAACTGTTTAGAAGAGTTGTTTGTTTGTTGTGTTTGGGGTTTAACGACACATCAGCACGATTACGGTTATACTGTAAGATACGTTTACATATCAAGACGAAGAAAAGAAAGAAATCGGGACAGAAGACAGGAGCAAGGAGAGAGAGAAGAGATGTCTCCCCTAGAATGTCGAGGATAGCATTCCATGAGAGACACCTTACCGATGGCGGCTTTACAGCAGAGAACCTACTTGTAACCCCGGGCCCCCGCGGGGAGGGGAGGGTGGTTAGAGGAGTAGTTGCAAACCTAAAGGCTTTGGAAAACATTGAACGTTGTTAATGATATAAACTGTACCAAACGCGTGTCAGTCGGTCTGTCGTCCATCTGTCAATCTGTTGGCAGAGATATATTTGTTTGTGTATCTCTGCCTCTTTCTCTCTGTCTTGTCTGTCGTGCAATAAATAACTTCAAGGAGGTAGGATAACACTTTGTTCTTCAGTTATATCTGTCACTCTATCCATTTCGTCCCTTTGTCCATCCATCGCTCAATCTGTCTCGCGATTCACTCTGCCCATCGCCATTTTTTCCTGGGCTCACCCTCCTTCACGCATTTCTTCTTCATTTCCTCTCACTTCTAGCTCATATCAAGTGGATGTTGCATGACATATATTATCAGGGTTGCCTTGTGTTTCCCTATTTATGTTTGCTGCTATATATGACGTTATATCGTATTGTTGTTCGTATCGTATTACGTGCTATAATTATATCCGTTGCGACTGTTCTACATTTTTTGTCGTTATTGTTAAAATATAAGATTACAATACTAACATTATATTTATGCATATTTATACTTATCCTCTGTTTGTTTATTTGTTTGTTCGTAGGTATAAATCCATATGTTGCTCCCCCGAGGGGACCCGGAGTATATAAGTAGATGTAATCCCGCCATCGGAAGGGTGTCCCCCATGGAGTGCCACGCTCGACATTCCAGGGGGGACATCTCTCTCCTTGCTCCTGTCTTCTCTCCCGCTTTCTTTCCTCTCTTTTTATTGACATGTAAACATATCTTACCGCGTTTGACACAGTATAGCCGTAATCGTGCTGATGTGTCATTAAACCTGAACACAAACAAACAATCAATATGTTGCAAAATGTCAAATACCCTGTATTAGTGGAATATAACCGTATCCGCTCTCGTCACCCACACATCCCCACAGTGCTATAATATAGTATGCCTATAAATACCTACAGCGATATACATGTTACACATGCATAATAAACACATAAGAGGACGCATTGACGGAGGCGGACGTGAGACTGACTATAAACATTTTGTTTATTATAACTGTCAAGTTAGAAATGTCAAGTGAGGGCCGCACTCGCCTACACGGCCAAGCCACACACATAAATGTCTGCATTCACAGAGGGTACTGTTCAGTAACAGCAACCGATGGTTTTCTTTTTTCTTTCCTTATATTTCTCCTTCCTTATCTCCTCTCTCTCTCTCTCCTTCTTCTACTGCTACTTCTTCCTTTTCTTCTTGTTCTTTTTCTTCTTTTTCATTTTTTACTTGTTGCCCTTTTATTTCAATTCCACTATTTATTCGTCTTCCTTTACCTTTCCGTTTTCTTCTTCTTCGTCCTTCGTCCCTCTTATTTTCTTCCTTTCCCCTTCTTTTCTTCTCTTCCTTCTTTTCCATCTCTTCTTCCTTTTCTTCCTCATCTTTATATCTCTTTGATTTCTTTTTTTTTTTTTTTCGCTCGTTACTTACTTCAACTTTCATATTATTTTTTTTTTTTTTTCGTATTTGTTTTATTCTGTTCGCTTTCTTCTTTTTTCATCGTCGCATTCTTCTTTCTTCTCAGAGCAAATATTTTATATTTTTAAACGTGGTTCATTGAATACACATAGCTCTAAAAAAAAAAAAAACAAATACGTCCTCGGTGGCTGAGGTGCCCTGTCTTACTTGGCCTTCCATTTTGATAGATTTGTCTCGGCCCTCTGCTCAGCAGCGCTCCCGGGAGACTTTGGACGTTCTTGTCGCATTGAAGCACGGTATTGTATAATCGTCGTCAGCGATATTGATCCGTGCCGGAGTATTTCGTATCCCTTGTCCCAGAAATAGAAACGTTTAAAACCTCTGCTTTCAAATTTTGTCTCAGAATCTTTAAATCTTATTCAGCGTCAGCCATTACTGAAAGGAAACATTCGATTCGCATGAATTTTCTTTTATTTCTGTTAGCGTAATGGAACTCTTTGAATGATAAGCTTTTCTGCGTTCGATTCCAATGATCCGAAACGTTCACACAGATAAATCCTGTTTCTTTTTTCTTTACACCAATAATAAAATTTTCACTCAATACGAAAGGATTGATTTGTAGCAAAAACATTTTTATGGTGATAATCAGTTACGCTGTTACATAAACTTGATTGTTGGGCTTTCATTCTTTTCCTATTCCTTCAGTACCTCCGTAGGCTTAAATTTGGCATTTGTACGAATTTTATTATTTCAAGGCGCGAATATCGTTGACATTAATGCTCACAGGTTCCAATGTGTTAACACTTAAGATGTGATCAAATTTGGGTCTCAATCACCGTTTCGTATTGATGCTCACTACTTATCACAGCTAGGAGCCAATACTCGCATGAGTGTAGGTTTACATCATTCTCCTCCTCGGTCATCAAAGTGTTGTAAACGCTCTCTGTTATACGTCAATACTCACCTTTGAAGATTATAACTGACATTCAGTTTTAGTGTGCGCGTAACCTTCTCCAATAATTGAACGTTCTGCGGGCATTCATTGATACTCCTTCCCCACTTTATATGTGTCCTATATATTTATTATTATGTTTGGTAGTCAAAATATAAGAGCGCATCTATATTACCTTTTCGTTATAGGCGATCACTTTCATGGCTCTATTCTCTGTTGAGATCTAAGGGTACATCACTCATGTGAATCAATCCCCCCCCCCCTCTCTCTCTCTCTCTCTCTCTATCTCTCTCTCTCTCTCTCTTCCTTTTTCATTCTTTCGTTCTCTCCAGTCTTCCACCTTTTTCTCTCTATGTGGCTAATCCGCATGCACGTCATTGGATTATCAATGAAATTAGTGTCATGAATCGCACTCTCTCCCATTTTAAGTGTAAACTTTCCTTTCTACAAGAAAAATCAGAGTTTATGTCTGTTCTAATGGGGAAGATACCAACAATTTTTCCTGTTATATTCTATCTAGCTTAGCAATCCAAATAAATTTGTAAGATGTCTCCGGTAAAATCCCTCCTTAAACCTTAAATAATCTGTAGACTTTGAGTGAATGTCTACGGGGAAATGTCATATAACTTGAGCATAGTGATTTTTAAGGCAATGGCTTTCTCAGTGACTTGGATTGAGTGGATATGAAATCACTGTAGTCATTCCTGTCTGTGAGGTTGACGTTTATGTTCTGTTACGTCTCTCAACCCCCTGCTGGTGGGTATGTCAACTGTTCTTTGATTAAAAACAAAATTTAAAATCTGAGTCCTATCTCTTTCATCTAATTTTTCTTCATCCCTTCCTCCCCCTTCTCCCCTCTCTCTCTCTCTCTTTCTCTCTCTCTCTCCTGCTCTCTCTCTATCTTTCTGTCTATCTATCTATCTATCTATCTATCTATCTATCTATCTGTACCAGAAAAAGTTCATGAAAATGCGGTGATGTAAGATAATTTCAGTGTGCATTTTCCTTCTATATACATTTCCTGTGTTTTGTAAAATTATCTATAGCAGATTTGTAAAATGTATATGCCTACTTGTATTGCCATTACCTGGCTGTCCCCATTTCCCCTATTTATTCTAGTTTAAACCAAAAAAAAAAAAGAAATATGTGATGAAAAAAAAAAAAAGAACTGAAATTATCTGGTTCAGACGCACAAAAAAAAAAAAAAAAAAGAAATAATAATAAGAGGAAAAAAAAGTAAACAGTCTGAAGGGATTATCGATTGACAAGATTGCTTAAGTTTCTTGTAAATAAAAAATATGGCATTTAAAACGTGCTTGTTGGTAGAAACTGGTATCAAACCGATACATTTTCCTATTTGTGCTGATCGAGTTTTTTCTGCGACCTTTTATGTAGTTCTCAACACCTGAGTTCGATTCTTTTGTGTTCAGTTTTGTGTGTGTCTGTGTGTGTGTGTTTTTTTTTTTTTTTTTAATCTGCTAATTTTTATTACAATATTGTTCATTTTACTGACAGTATTGTTGAATCAGATCTCAAACTGTCTGGTTCTTTTGGAGAAAGGCCGTTGTAGTAAATTATATAATTTCCATGTGTTTTTAAATTTCAATATTATTTGTCTAATCTGGGCCTTTTCAGAGGCCTCAATCCAGGATTGTTTGGGATGTGCAAGTTGTAAAGAGATGAGATTGTGAGCCCTTCTTTGCTCTTCTTTTCTGCCTTTTTCCACCATTTCCAAACTGCCAGCGATGTTTTGTTTTCCATTTTTCTTTGGCCAGTCGTTCATTTTTTTATATTTGTGTGGAGAGTCAATCGTAGAATAACTGAAACTAAATTGACCAAATACCAGGCTAGGACTTATACTTTTTTTTCTGTTGTTGTTGTTGTTGTTGTTTGCTGTTTGTGGTGATGGCGGTGGTGTTAGAGACATTGACGTTTGCTCAATGTCATAAATGATTTATTGGCAAAGATAACTTTCTGATGCAGCGTTGGTGATAATACGAAATGTCAGTTATTTAGGTGATAGAATATGTTATAGAATTCCAGTAGTATTATTACATGAAGAGACGTGTTCGTGCATGTGGTTGTTTGCTTATTTACCTATCTGTTTGCAGTGCGAGTCTGAATCATTAGAATTTTTTTTTAAATGTTATATATTTTTATATAATATATATATATATATATTAGTCATATTCCTTGCAGAGCGGACCGTATTATGGTGAAGCTAATAGGCTGGAGGAAGAATGGAATATATCTAACTGTTGCTGGGCTTGTCTCTACATAAAAGTTGCACTCGCCTCACGCCTTCCCCTGCCTTTCATAGAGCCGGTCATGATAGATTACTAATGAATAAAAATCTATATGCAGCTTTTGTGCTTGGCCCGGCCCATTGAACGGAGGTAGAGAAAAAGCTTCCTTTCAAAATGTGTCGCCTTTTATGATTTCCTCAGGAGTTTTGAGCAATAACTGAATAAAGAGCGGCGGCTCTCAATTCAATCGGCAACTTTTCTGGGTATATGAGACTTTCCAAAGGTCTCATTATTGGTGGCTGATATCTGGCCATCCACACAGGCAAGACCATAGCCTATACGACTGTGTTTAGATCGGTCGGTGCTCCTGAAAATGAACAGCACAAATAATATTATGCTCCATAGTCACAGTCGGTATTAGAAGGATCTGGTAGACGTGTCTGGAGCATCTGTCTGCGATCCGAGACAGTAGATATTCTATTTTTCACTGAGTCGGTCTTGTAGGAAGTCAGATAGCTATTTTCCGAACTCAAACAAACAAATGTCGTCGACCATTTCAAAGAACTTTACCAGTTTGTAATCTTAATGTTTTGCCTGTTCAGACAACGGCTGTGTCAATATTGTAGTCAACTTTTCCTGGCCAGTCTCTGAGTCTTACTGTGCTAAAGGACTTTCTGAAGAGGATAAGCTGGAGCTATTGACTCAAGTCCAGCCTGACCTATTATTTACCCATTGAAAAGTTGACCATCTCGTTGTTTCCTTGATAACCTTTAAATCTGGCAGCACTACGACGGCAAGATTTAAACACTCATTTACTTATTTATACTTCATGACCTGGAAGCGATTTCACGCCACTCTGATTTTTTCTTGTGTTTTCTCTCTCTGTATTCTTTCAGACGTTGTTCATGTGGGATCGAGGACCGAGAGGTCGTTTCTGCTGCCCCTTGCCTAACTAGTCCGCGCTGGGGATTAAGTCCTCCTCAGCTCCTTCTACACTACCTTGTTCACGGCCCTACACGCTCTTTCTGATAGTCGGGCTTGTTCGCTGCCCGTTTCCCTTCCACTGCGGGTGTGGTGTCCAAGTACATTTAATCCTCGGTTACGGGTGAGACATAATCCGCTACAAAAGTGGACCTTTCAGAAAAACAATATACGAGCAATTTAAATCCCGTGTGGGTTGAGCGAGCTGCTGTATGTGTGTTCATTCATCCAACGGTTTCATAGTATCTAGCCTAGCCTCGCAGTGCAAGTCTTTTCCAACGTATTACGTCGAGCCATTGTAGAGCAGATTTTTTTTTTTTCTTTCTTAAGTTCATTCAGCAGTGTCTTGTGGGTGATCTATTTCTTTTATTCCAAGTCAGGGGAGAGGCAAGTAGTCAACAAGTGCATCGTTCAGTCACAACATGCATAGTCCAAGCGCCTTCAAATTGTTCTTGTTTAAGATAGATAAACACCCTATAAGTCGGGTGTGGCGCCTGGCTAGATCGGCAGTATAACCTTAGACCTCGACTGGATTACTGTAACAGGGACCTGTTGTAGTAACAATTGCACGGGTCGGGTTCTCCCTGGCAGGATAGCTCTAGTTAACTACTGCTAGTTCTGATGCAGAACAACTCATTAAATCTTTACAACTAGAAATTCCAGTCTCAGACTTTGGAGTAAGAGTTTACTGGAAAGGAAAGTGACAGAATTGTAAAGGGGCTGACTCAGTATAGTCGAGGATATCAATATTCTTGTTTGGACTAGATACTCGCTGTCTAAATCGTCTACTTTTGACTGCCATGGCGTGCAGGTCATTGAATTTATCGATTCTACAGTGGATTTTGGTGGTGTCACAAGTTTCGTTCTTGGGCGATCCTTGAGTCTTACAGGAAGAAAAACCCAGAACGCACGACTTCTAGAGATCTGCGGATTCTTTTAAAGAAGCCAGAGAGCAATGAACGAACTTGATGCTGTATTTTTTCTTCACCCGAGCCCTAGGTGCTTTACTTTGAAAACATAGTGTTTGTGCTAAGCTTGGTCCACAGTGTGAGCTATTAGTTCAAAATTGTCTGTTTCATTTCATATCTCGAACAGCTGAAGCATTGCAAGTTCCAGGAACCATATTCTGTGGATACCATTGTGTTCAAACCTCTAACCCGTATAGATAGAAATCCTCTGTGTGGTGATAAAGCTACAAATTCGGACAACATTTCACAGAATCGTGAGTGTCCCTCTCCCTACTGGATTAAAAGCGGATTACTTGAGCCATCTCCTAAAGGAGGCAGGGCGCTTGCTAGCGTGAGGCGCTGTCAATATTTGGAAAGCTATGTAGAAACTTTACAGTAAGTTGTGGTTGTTAAGATCTCCTGTGCCGTCTCTTTCTTCTCTCTCTCTCTCTCTCTCTCTCTCTCTTCATTTTTCATTTCAATTATCTGTAGATGTCTTCCTATGTCTTTATTATCGCTCTCTGTCTATCTCTTCTCTCTATCTATCTATCTATCTATCTATCTATCTATCTATCTATCTATCTATCTATCTATCTATCTATCTATCTA
>JBCAUA010054027.1:0-11533 GCA_038406235.1 Peronia verruculata
ACACGGCAGGAGAAAAAGACGAGATTTACTGACAACGTGAAACCCGAATCCGAAAGTCGACGTTACTGTTGTTTTTCACGATAATCAAGATCTAGATCTAGACTGGAACTTCAGTGCCGATAATTATTTCGAAACGGGTCGAGCTACGGGGGGACTCCTAAATTATTATTTGGATATCCAGCCTTGATTTTGATTTGATTAGTACTATTTTAGCGGGCTTAGACTTCACACTAAACTCAATTCTAAATCTAGATCTAGTTCACTCGGCTCGACGAGAGCGGCTAAGCCTCAATTTGCTCTTCGAAAGTTGAAGAATGTGGCCCTGCCAAATAGACCTACAACAACAACCATGCCTAGGCCTAGGTCTATCTATCACAAATGTCGTTATTGTGAAGCGAAATGATGATAAAGAATAGATGTATACATTTATATATATATATAGATATTTAAAGTTTAAGAAAAGTAATTGTATTAACTATTATTATTTTCTCCTATTTTGGTAAAATTCGCGTAAAAGTTGCAAAAATTGATAAAAGTTGCACAAATTTGGAAAAATTGCGCAGTGCACGAATTCGTGCAAAAGTTGCAAAAACGAATTTCTGCGGGGCCAGCTATAGTAAGAGATGGTCCTTGTGGCATTTGTATGAAATGGGTTGTGTGAAAAAATTATAAAGTCGATCCTGCAAGGGTTGCGGGCAGCGTCTCATATGACAAAGGACTGTCCTGCATATGATGTGGGAAACGTCACCCCTGAGTTAAAGAAGGTATTGAGAACAGACTTGCTCGGGCCGCTTCCGGAGCTCTTGAGAAATTCTCTGCCTTCAATAGCTCTTGTCATTCCTGTCGTATGAGGGCTTTTTGTGATTTATGAATGTAAAGATAGGACAAAGTGAGTTTCAGAATCTACTTTGTTGGGCAAGTGATTGGTGAAATAATTAACAAATACGGTAGATTTACTATCCCTCTTTCATGTGACATGTATATCTCCTAATAGCTCAAAAGTGGAGATAGAGCAACAAAGAACTGAGTTTGAGATTTTTTAAAAATTATTGTCTGGTGGGAAAACATTAGACAGTATCTGATTGGCCATCATTGACCTTGCTGCTGGCTCCCATACTGTATTTTGTGTGGAGAAATCGTAACACTTTGTTCCCTGTATTTGGCTGAGTGCTCTGCTAGGGATTTACATACATTCACATCTCTGTGTTAATATGATATTATGTTTTGAGGTATTTTTTCAATGTATGCATTATATACCATGTATTTGTATATAATTTTACTCAGCTGGCTCTCTGAGATCTGAGCTATATCCATTCTGGCACACATTTGGTGCTAAAGTTCCCATGACCTGGCAAATTCTAGATATATGCTTAGTGATGCAGCAGTTTCTCACTGCCGTGAGTGAGAACAGGTCACACACCCCCAACAGTCCAGCCAGTTTGACTCACTTCCCCTTCAGTCTTGCTTCTTCCTTCATATAATTTGCTTTCATTCATTACTTACCTGATCACTGTGTCCATTCCATGAACAATGGCTGCAATTCTGTGAGAAGGCAAAAGGTTTGCAGGGATGGATTTGGTTTGACATACCCATGGATTTCATCCTTCAAAACCTTCTTCCAATTGGACAGATAGACACTGGTCCCTTGTCACTGTGCATTTATCAGGGCTTATGAAGAGTCTTCAGTCTTCCCATTTCATACCAAGTCGTGACAGACTCTGACAACAAGTTGGAAAATTTCTGCTTGGTTTGCACTCTCAGTCAGAATGAGCAGGTTTTTCATTTAGTCACAGTGTAAGCTTGAGAGGCTGGTGCAGTTTTGAGTGGCAGTTTATCTCATAGTTGCTTTGAATTTATGGCAAGTCCCAAGCTAACAGTTGAGATGGGACTTAGTTAGTAGTGTTGATCACTGGATGCCCCTCACAAAAGTTAGTATTCGTCAAGGATTTACTTGACCTCTTTTTGCTTCCCTTTTCAACACCTGATATGGCCCTGCAGCAGTAGAGAAGCTGCTGTAATCACACTTTTCAGTCAGTGTTTGCAACTCAGAAGCTGCCACAATACACGTCTAGTCTTGTATATAAATATTTAATTTTACATTTATCATTTGTACATAGCAGTACATAATCGTTCATGTTCCTCTATAACTATGACTGTGCATCTCACAGGACTGGATGTTCACTGGGCTGGTGTTCTGTATGTGCTCTGGTGATCTGGTGACCTTGTTACATGTATTGGATATCGCTTGATTTGCAAGTTTTTGCTGAAAGACTTCAGTTGTACATCTCAGCTTCAGTCTTCTTTTCTTAAACAGCATAATTCTCCAACTTCCATATCTGAAACCAAACAGCCTGAACCAAACTCAGCCAACATTTGTCCATTCATGGAGTTCAAGCCTTTCTTCTTTTACTTTTATATTCATTCACTATTTTTTGCAATATTCTTTTAAGCAGTCGAGACGTGGATCTAAACAAATGTATAGTTGCACAAGCATAATTTTTGTTTTTGTTTGGATCCTGATTTCAGCATCAGAAAAATACATTTGTATTGGTACTGAGACCAAATGCTCCACATTTTTATTTTAAGATGTAGCCTCCATTCACTGATACTATAGAAACCCCCCACACTGACCCTGTGGCAGACAGAGGCTTGGCTATACTGCTGGCCTATTCGTGGACTTGCAGTCATCCCATCTGAAAATGTGCCAAAGACTTATAAACAATCATATCAAATGAATAAATCTCTCACATGCATTTTGATTTTTTGCTGACTTGTTTTTCTTTTATTTTCTTATGTCTGAGCCATAATTTTGTACAAATCTCAGATATCTCCCAATTTGTCTTGTCTGTAATGTTACTCTTTTCATTCAGACAGACTGTCAGACTGTATCACTATATCCTCTCATATACATTATATGTACATGTATATATACGTGTGTATTTATTTCATTGCATCATAGTTTGTTGTTGGAATCTTGGGCTCAGCATTGCAGTCAGAATTATTGGATAACTTTATTAGATGTTTAGTTCAGCGTTAGATTTACAGAGCAGCATAATGGTATTGGACTGCTTCCTTTTTGTATTTCTTGGTTTTAGTGTTACATTATGTTTTAGAACTCCTTGTGTTATTTACCGTTACCACTGCTTTATTTATGTAGGCCTATTTATTTTTTGAATGCCCGTATCATGTGTTAGTGTTTATCTGTTGTCCTAGCACTGTGTACAAGTTATTGTGCTGATGCTCATTAAATGAAAACCCAGTATCCAGTAGCCATCTCCCAGGGAGAAACTCGGAAGAATGTGATTCAATAAAATACAAGTTAGGAGATGTCATAGTCCTGTGTTTCATTAAGCCTTTACACCCTAATACACTCAAAAGCGCCCTGCAAAAACACTGACCCCAGTAGTCTAATGTGCCTGATATTGCCCGTTGACAGTAGCAGCTGTTGAATCACCCAGCTAATGGAATTTCAGGAATTTATTTTGAAAGTGTAACTGGATGACATGCTACAGCCATCCTGAAGGATGACATCCTAGCAGCCAGACAATATCCTAGCAATGTCATTGGGTCACTTTGCTGACTCTTTCTTTGGAGTTGGCTAGTATGACATCCCATTTGCAAACTCTATCAGAGACTGTCCACATGCCCCAAATACAATTTCTTGAACATGATAAAACATTGGATTTAGAAATTCCTTATTTTCCAGGAATATCTTGGGATACTTTAGGAGTTCAAAGAAATCCCATTTTGACATCCTGTCTTATCCAAACCATAACCTCACCCCTCCCTTCCCTCCCCCTCTCACCAACCTCCTCCCCTTTGCAACACATGCTAGATTTTCATCTTCAGCTTCTCTTTGTTTCTTTTAATGGATGCCTTGCTTGTCATTCTCAGTCTTCTGCCCTGGTCATGGACGCTTAGGATAGGCTGACTGTGCTACATATAATATAGTGATATTTTTGGGGGGTTTGAGGAGCATAAAATACATGTCTCATGCAATAGATCAGGTCCCAGTAATATCTGTAATAGTCAGTGTGAATGTTACCATTTTTTTTTTAATATGCTATTATTAGCTCTGAAATTTGCCTGTTTTGTCATAATTATATATAGTCAATTTTTAAGATCACTTTTGTTTGTTTGTTTGTTTTTTTTATTGTTTTTTTTGTTTGTTTTTTTTTTTTGTTTTTTTTATTAGTGTTGCCCGCCTTATTTCTACCATCATTTACTATATGAATGTTCAATAAATCTATTTGACAGTGATACAAAGGAGCTGCCTGTGCAACTATAGCTACTTTTTCTACATGTTCATGAGATTTTGTGATGTGAAGGAGTTCAGTTGTTGATTTCCCAGAGTATGTTCATTTGACTTGTCCCTGGACTGGACGGTTGGATTTGCAGGAGATCAGTGAAGTCTCGAGCGAGGAGGGGGGATGAACTCAACATTCCATGCCTTGACGGACATTTTGTTTTCTTGTGTATGCATTATTTGTTCACGGTTATGTGCTCGTTTTCATTTTGTTGGTGCTACAAATCCACTGACCATGTCATCTTTCCACACACTGGTGGATACATTGTGGACATTTGTTGACTCCATTCTTGTATGAAATTCCAAGAAATCCATTTGGGGGAAACCCAGTTGTGCCAGAGAGCTTACACTTACAGTTACACTTATAAAGGCCACACTCATATTGAATTGATGGTTCCATAGGACAGTGAGTCAGTGCCCACAGCAAGCAAATGGATCAAAATTGATGAAATGGATGGCAGAAGTAACGGTTGCCTACAGTTCTTTTTTCTTATGTGCTAAAATAGATTTATATCCTGTTGTTTTATCATTTTCTATACTTTGTACATTGTATAATGAATAGAGCAGAGAAAGAGTGAGTGAGGAGTAGATAGTGCAGGAACATACACTATGTGGATCTGAAAGATAACAAGTTAAAGAGACATCAAAGCAAAAGAATTCTTGTAAAATGGAATGAAAATGGGGAAAATTCTACCTATCATACAAAACTGTTACTGTTAACCGTGTTAAGCCATGCCAAATTCTCAGGTTCACTGTCTACTTTGGCTTTGAATCAAACCATCGTGTATTGTTGTAGACTGATGAGGTAGTGCAAGGATAGACTTGGGATCTTATATCGGAATTGATACAAGTTGTCTGCCCAATGAAAGAGGCCTTGCATTTGTTGTCCTTCCTATGATGATCAGTTGACAGTGTCTGGGTCTTGTGATGAGACACGATGAGACAGGCTGTCTACTGAGTGGGGCTGTCTTTAATCTGAGATTTCTGGTAGTACAGGCCTATGGTAGAAAACAGAGGACAGCTCCGTGTGTGAGATGAACCAAATACACGCAGGCCCTATGTACATGTCTTGAGTTTCACTCTGATTTGTGATTTGTGTATCACTCATTTTTTATCTATTTCATCTATGATTTGAGTGCCTTTTCATGCCAATTGATTATGAAGAAATAACCCGTTAAAAACAATAACAAAAAAAAAAAATAAAAAACCCTTAAGTTTCTAAGACATGTCCCTTTCGTTATTACCATGGAGGAAATAGAATCTGGCCTTTGTAATAAACATACTAAAGAACAAGACTATTACTCCAAGCATCTTACAAACAAAGCGAATCCTACATTTTTTAACAGCTTCAGAAAATATCCTATGAGCTCAGAGTGACAGAACATAATTGGCAATGATGTGCTGTCGATTTTCATCATATTAAACACTGGAGATACTATGAGATTTTGGTAATTCATTTTAAAAAAACATGCTTACAGTTACACTGTATTATTTCTTTGCAATATCCTGTATCAGATGAAAGTTTGAAACTGATTTTTTTCTGGAAGAACACACTTTTTCATTCTGATTAATGTAAATAATTTGACAATCAAATTCTACAAGATGTGAACATCCTAGATATAGGAGCATGCATGGTACACTTAAAAAGTTAAAGTTTAATTTTGGGTATTCTACACAGAACTGAAAGTCTGACTTGATACTTGTAGAATACATATATTAGCTGATTTGTCAAAAAAATGTAAAAGGAAAGACCTTGAAAGAACCTGTAGATGAAAGAATCATCCAAGGGACATGATTTAGTTATCCCATCCTTTTCTATGCATTTACAGTGTTATTTGATGGGCTTGACAGTTCACTTTTCATATCATATTTTTGTCTATATATCCACTCATTTAATGTGCGCTTGAAACTTGTGCAATCATTAAAATTATGCCCTTTTTTTTTTTTTTTTTAAGCAAGAGTGTTTCCTTTTACTTCTTCTTTTGTAACCTTCCATGTTTGTTTTTATGTATGTTGTTTTTATGGCATGAATTTTTTTTTCCCTCTGAAGGATTATCATATCATCCGAATCTTAGCTGCAAAAAGAGACGCATGCATAATGATTTTAGTTAGATCTGGATCTAGATACTTGTATATGTTACTGACAAATCATCGCTTATGTTGGATCAATTATTTTGAATGCATTCGACGGCTCTGTCGCATTCGCAATCAGTTCAGCAAGTTGAAGCAGTCTTAATAAGCCTTACATCTTGATCTGGATCAGCCCCATAATGTGTCTTTCTCTCAATAATACATATATAAGCAAATGCATGAGCGTTGATGTGTACATGGAGGTTGTACTGTATATTGTTTCCAAATGTAAATGTCATCATTGATGAAGCACGAAGCGCTTTGTGAAATTTGAATAGATCCAGATCTAGACTCTCGCTAGATTTGAATAGATCTAGATCTAGACTCTCGCTAGATTTGAATAGATCTAGATCTAGGCTCTCTCTAGATTTGACTCTCGCTAGATCTATGAGGGGTGTGTCCGTTCCTCGACAACGTGACTGTATAAACATCACAACCTGACGATAAAGCCTGAAAATTTTTGATACACATTTAACATGAATGATTTTACTATGACCTCTAGTTGCCTGTTTTCCTAGGAGCTTTTGTGGGTAGAAATTCAGAATTTGGACAGTTTGTCAGGACAACGACATTCCGCCTACCATTCATGGATTTTCAACTGTCAAAGTTCTTTAACGCGCGTAACGTACAGACGGAACCTCCGAAATATACATGTATTCGCCTGTATCAAAGAAGGGTAGCCATCAGGCTTACCTACCCAGAGGAGGCCAGGTGACTGTTAAGTCACTGAAAAAAATGCAGGGTTTCGATCTTCGTGTCCTTTCATCCCCCAGTGGGAGGATCCACAAATTGATCCCAGCCACAATCTCAATTGCTTTTACAATGGAGCAGATACCAAACCATATAGAAACAGCGACACCCTGCAATGATGATAGATGACTATGGAAATCTATACGTATAAGCTTCATTCTCAGACTTGAGTAATGTTAAAGCTTGTTTGTTTTTCTCAAGCCTTTCAGTCCTAAGAGAGAAAGATTTTCTCGGCTTTATGAGGCTGCCTGCTTTTGGTGATACTTTTTCTGGGTAGAAATTGGACATTAGGAAATTTAGCTCACATGTGACCTCTGAAATATATCAGCCTTAACTGAGAAGGCTAGGCATCAGACTTCTTTGACCAGAGGAAGCCAGGGGAGTGTTGAGATATTGAAAAATGCAGGTTTTCAATCTTCATGTCCTTCCATCCCTTGATGGAGGACCCGCGAATCGATCCTGGCCACAACGTCGTCGACATGAGTTGTTTTCACCATGAAGCAGATGCCAAACCTCAGATCACTACTCAGAGCCAGGATGCCCCTCATGTAACTTTCAATTTTGCCACTGGTTTGGGAAACACATGTAAAACATTTGAAGTCACACCTGGCTAAGCAGTTACGATGTCACGCTTCGTGCCTGGGTGAGGAAGACAGTGACCACCGCACCTTCACATACTCAGGATACAGATCTACTGCAAAGAGTTTGCCATGTTCACGTCAATGCTCATGCGTTTGCTTATATATTGACAAATTATGGGACTGAACCTATCATAGGTTCTTATATTAAATTTCTGCTGATGTGGATCTAAATTGAGATTTAAGGCTGCTTTACTTTAAGGCTGAACTGGTTGTGAATGCGACGCAGCCATTGGATGCATTCAAAATATAGCTAGCATAAATGTAATAATTTGTCAATAACATAATCTAGATTTAATTGAAATTAATGCAGGAGCCTCTAACTATGACTAAAATCCAGGATTGCAAAGTACATGTACAAACATCAAAAGTTGCGGGGCGGGGGAGGGATGTCTATCTAGACACAGCCACTGACAAGAGACAGTAAGATGAAAACAGAATGAAAGTGAGAGGCAGAGAGAATTAGAGAGAGGAAGAAAGAAAGTGTGAGGGTGAGTTGGAAGAGAACGGGTGAAAGAGAAAATTGGAGAGACAGAAAAACAATGGGAGAAAAAAAAAGTAAGAAAGAGGCACACAAAGAGCATCAATGAGTGAGACTGAGAGAGAAATAAAGAAAATGTGAAAGAGAAAGCACCTGTGTAGATTGTGGGACTCCATCTAGGAGATTGCAAAGAATGACATCTACTGCTAAACTGTCAGCATGATACCGTAAAAGGCGGTAAAAGACAGACACAGGTTCCGTCTCCCGAAATTGAGACCGCTGGTTGTTAAGGTTGGGGGTTTGGGCAGTGGGCAAACAACTTCTCCCAGGAAAAAAGCAACTTTGTTACAGAAACACAAAGGCAGATAAACACTATTTCCACCTTGGGAGAAGAAGCACCTTCTATAGGATTGATGATGGCCAGTGGGGAAAGCCAAAAGGAACCTGGTGGACTGAGGCCTTCAACTTTGAACAGCACATAGGGACCTTGACATCAGTTGTGAGCCACCAACAAAAGAAGAGATAGCAATCTGGTCAGTGCACAAGCGGTTCTTTCTGAAATCTGCTTGCTGATCTCTCAATAATGTACTTTGTCCACAGCGTCTTCCATTCTCTCCAATAGAACCCTGTTGAACACTTTTCCTGGAATAGAGAGTTGCTGAGATAGCTTCTCTGGTCAACTCCAACAAGGCAGCTGGTTCAGATGTTATACCACCAGAGCACTGAAGGTAAATGTGGCAACAACAGTTGAAATTCTACATGGACTTTTTGAGAGGGTATGGAAGGAAGAACAGTACCCAGATGGCAGAAGACCGGAAGGAAGGACACCTCGTGAAGATAGCAAAGAAAAGCTATCTCAGCAACTGTAACAAATACAAAGGTATAACTCTTCTCTCTATTCCAGGAAAAGTGTTCAACAGGGTTCTATTGGAGAGAATGGAAGACACTGTGGACAAACATTTGAGAGATCCGCAAGCAGGATTCAGAAAGAACTGCTTGTGCACTGACCAGATTGCAACGTTGAGAATCATCATTGAACGGTCCTTAGAAGAGAACTCATCTCCCTTGGTGAACCTTACTGATTATGAGAAGACTTTTGACAGTGTAGATAGGTCCATCCTTTGGAAAATCTTGAGACATTATGGAATACCACAGAAAATAGTAACGCTAACTGAGAAGATGTACGGTGGCACAAGTTGTAAGGTTCTTAAATAGTCTTAATGATGGACACCTAACAGAGGGATTTGAAATCAGAACAGGAGTGAGACAAGGTTGCCTACTATCTCCATTTTTGTTTATTACAGCTGTAGACTAGATGTTAAGGGAAACAACAGCAGGAAGAAAAAACGGAATTCAAATGACATCATGGGCCCATGCTTTGCTGACGATTTGGCACTTTTGGCACATGCACATCAACAGATGCAGAGAAAAACCACAGAGTTATCAACTCTCTCAAAATCTATTGGATTACGAATACATCCAGGAAAGTCAAAAATACTGAAGGTGAAAACATCAGCTAATGAACCTATTCTAGTAGAAACCAGACCTATAGAAGTAGTTGACAACTTCACTTACCCAGGCACAGTAGTGGATAACAAAGGAAGAACAGCCATAGACATTAAGGGAAGGATAGGAAAGGCAGGGACAGCATTTACCAACCTCAATAACATCCGGAAGGATCGCGCAATCTCTACGAGAACAAAAGTTAAGTTATTCAACTCTAATATTAAGTCAGTTCTATTGTATGGAAGTGAAACTTGGAGCTTAACTCAGACTTGGACCAACAAGTTACAAAGTTTCATTAATGGCTACTGAGGAAGATCCTGCACATCAGATGGCCAGATACCATTCGAATGTAGTTCTCTGGGAGAGGACATGGCAGAAACCAGTAGATAGAGAGACAGGTCAACGAAGATAGAGGTGAATAGGACACGCCCTTAGGAGGCCATCCAGCAGCACTACCAGGCATGCACTTCAGTGGAACCCACAGGGACAAAGAAATAGCCCACGAACAAGGTGGAGAAGACTCATGGAGGATGATTTGAAGAGAGGAGGGCTACAATGGAAAGATGCAGTGAGAAGTACCCAGGATAGAATAGTGGAAGTCTGTTGTTCGTGGCCTATACCCTGATACAGGGTGAAAAAGGCGATGCTGATGATGATGAAGAGAAAGACAGTGTAAAAGTGAAAGAGAATCTGAATGTAACAGTGAAGGAAAAAACAGAATAACATAGGATATATAGAAGATAAACTTTACTTGTAAGTCTTAATTAATCAAGAAATTCCAACCATACTCTTGTTAAGACAAGTTTATACACATGTATCTAAATATATATATATGCAAAATAAGAAACATTCACACTTACACGCTGACAACAAATATGAGTAACATAACATCAAAATAAGATGGACTGGTGGAACATTGTCTCAGCTTGATAACCATACTGTTGAAGGAGTGGCAGAAATGAATTTCTCAGTAAAATCACCTTTATTCTGTTCTTATTTTTATGCAAACAGTGTTTTTTCACTGAAAGTGCGCCAAAGATTTTACATATGACAAAAATCACCACCTTCCATGCATGTTTAATTGATCTTTAAGTTAACTGTTAGAAAAGTCTCTGGAGGTGGAAGCCACTGCATGCTTTCCACTCAAGATTATAGGACATTTCAATGGGTCTGTAAGAAGATGGACAGGGATCAAAACAGGTTTTTTTTTCAACAAGCCATTCTGAATGGATATTTTCGTTATTCAATGGGAAAGATTGTCAATTTTAAAGCTACAGTGTAAATTTCAGTGAAACCAATAGCAGTGATCGATTGTTGCACACTTTGTAAAAAGTTGTACATTCATTTAGAAATCTAAAGAATGCTATAGGTTAAGTATACTACAACATAATGAATAAAGAAATTATCCGACATTGAAATGATGTACACAAATGGTATGGTCATTAATTCAAAACAAATCTATGCAGACACAGGGGGCAGTTTGAACATCGAGAGCATAGACTTTGTCAGGTTGTAATGATCGACCAACACATAGTTCATGAAAATTATTTATTTCCAAGATATTTGAGGGCGAATTGTTTTGGACAATTGCCTATAAAAATACATCCATTTTGAGTTTCAGAAATGGTAACAGCACAAACCAAACATGATGATTAAATATAAACTGAGGTCCATTGTCCAATTTTGCAATCCACATTTTGAAAGGAAAAAATCAATTTCAGA
>JBCAUA010054038.1:0-11533 GCA_038406235.1 Peronia verruculata
CGAAACAAGTTTTTATTTTTTGTTTAATGGCCCGTGGAGGGGGGCGGGTGACATAAATTGATTCGTGAAAGCTTGGTAATCTTATGCTAAAACATTAGCAGTTGTTTTCAATTGAGTGGGTGTGTGGTATCGTGGTTAGGTCCTCGGACACGGGATCAGAGGTTCCGCGGTTCGAATCTTAACAGGACCCGACTGGTTGTAAACGGGGAAATAGAATTTATACATATTTTCTGATTCAACGCAGTTAAAAAAAAAATACACCCAACTTTCACCACAGAATATCACCCTGAGAATGGTAAGGATTTGGGCGCCAAAGAAGCCGCTTGTCTTGTATGTTGCCCAGGAAGTTACGTACGCTCTTGTTTCAGCTGGATCTGTCGAAGTAAGAATAGGTAAAGCGATAAAAATATGTCCTCTGCAGGAATGAAAAGTTTATATTAAATTGCTATTTAATTCTGAATCCCCATCTACTTTCAGAGCAAAATGCTCTCACTACCACTTTCCTCGGACATGGTGTTTCTGACGCCATTCAATCTGTTGTCATTTTCTCTTCAGGTCAAGTTGCGGCTCAGAAAGGTCAGTACTGGATTGGCTTACACGATCGGACTACAGAGAAACTCTTCAGGTGGTTGGATGAACCGGATAAGGTGTGTTCTGATAATTGCAATTTGCATTACATACACACACACACAAGCACACATACACACACATGTGCGTGTGGGTGTAAATAGGAAGAAAAGGGTGAATAACCCTTACCTTAACTGCCAAGACTAATGCTAAAATAATTTTGTCACATCGATCCAAATAGATTTGATTGCCGTACGTTTTTTTCTAAAATTAAACAAAAATACTAAAGATAATTATTTGAACTTAGAACAGTGGACTAAAAGAAACAGTGAAATGGGCATACATGAGTAAAAGGTTAAAGAAACGGTGTTAAAGGCACAAATTGAAAATTTTGTACTAAAAGTTCATCATACTTTGTAACGAATCATGATTGTGCATGCTGGTTACACGCGAGTGTGTGTTGTGAGTGATGTTCAACTGATTGTAATTGTGTGCTCTAAGCCCATGCAAATGTGTGTGTGACGATAGCGGAGTCGTGGTGGTTCGAGAGAGTTCGAGAGGGGTTTAGTCAGACCTTGTGTGTATGAAGTATGTCACGTGTGCTCATAGATCTAGAGATTGTGGTCTGGTGAGATCGAGGACCAGTAGGTTCGAGAGAGAGCGTTCGAGACGGGCTGGCGTATATATATTTATAAAGCTTCAGCCGGAGAGCAAGAGGAGAGCAAGAAGTGGAAATGCAGTGAGCTCGGTATGCATCGGAGTTAAACAGCTGCCCTGAAATTTGTATTGTTATTAAGCACTGCAGTAAATTCTGCATCATTTCGACGTCGCTGATTCCTGCTCTTATGTCCTGTGTGCGTCTCGTCTGTATCCACCGCCTGATTACCACTCACAACGTCACAACTAACACCTATTCACACTCAAAGTCGTGACATAGTCTAAAATTTAAAGAGTGGTGATTTATATTGAAATCTCCTAGTCTGCAGGTATTTGAAATGTGTTTAGAGGAGAAAAGTTATTGTGCATACAGAAACGGGGGAAAAAATCACCAGAAAAAAAGGTTTTCTGTCCACTTTTTGTTTTATTGTCAGATATCCAGATCTATTTCATAGTCCAAAAACAGAACCTATAGTGTGTTGAGGTCATTGTTGCTGATTATAATAGGCGCATTCCTCTTCCTTTCCCCCAAAATTGTTTGTGAATTTATTTATTTATTTATTTATTTATTTATTTATTTTATCATTAAACAGCTCATAAATCAATAAATTAACTAAATCTTAATTTGATCATTTGCGTCTTTGTAGTGAGGAAATATGCACAATTTCGAAGAAAAATATTGAGAAAGTCCAATCAAGAGATAGAGTCGAAAATCACGGATGGAAAAATAATGAAAGAACGGTGACAGAGCGAGATCATTCTTGAATGACAAAGTTTATCTATGACATTTTTTATTTATTTCTTTTTTTTTCTTTTTTCAATTTTTTTGACTGCACCTTTTGGTCCTCATCGTTTCAGGCCGGTTTTACTTTTTGGAACAGTCACATGCCTAACAACGCTGGTGGAAACGAAAACTGTGTCATTGCTGACGGTAACCATGACAGCAGATGGGACGATGTGCAGTGTACTAAGATGTACCGTTTCATCTGTCAGATTTTCCCAGGTGAGGAACTGTGGTGGTTTTAGTCCTTTTGGGATAGATGAATGGATGGATGGATGGATGGATGGATGGATGGATGGATGGATGGATGGATGAATGGATGGATGAATGGATGGATGGATGGATGGATAAATGATGGATGGATGGAAGGATGGATGGATGGGTAAATGGATGGGATGGTGAGTGACTCGATGGATCGAGCGCTGAATCGATGGATTAATGGGTCGATGGAAGTTTGAATGGATAGAAACATGAATTCGTAGATGGATGGATTGGTAGATCGATGCTACGTTAACAGTTTAGATGACAGGGGAGACACACCATGAAAGACAATGAAAAAATATTCTACTGTGCAGGAATAATAGTCTTTCAGCATTATATCTCCTGGTTAACAATTGATACTTGGCAATAATTTTGTCTTCCTTTAACCACAGGCACATCACAGATTCCTACACAAAGTACACCGAGCAGTAAGTATATTAATATATCTTTGTACTTTACTAAAATCTAAATATGTCAGTGTTTTGTTCATAGTAACAGGAACTGAGTAAGCTGAATCCTTTATCTGAAAACTCTGGTGTTGAATCGTGTATTGAACAAAGATTGTATTTTAATAATAATAATGCTAATAAGTTATTCAGGTTGCTGATAAACAAAGTTAGGTTTGATTTCTAAGAACTTGCCTAAAATAACAAAATCTAGATGAACTTATCTTTGGGTGTGTACGTGCTTTTTTGTTGATTTGTTTTTATCGTTTGTTTGTTGTTTGTTTAACATTGTTCCAGTCGTCGTATTTCATTATACTTCATTCAAAATGTCAGTATGTTTTTGATAAATAACAACAGATATCTTATTATTCAGCTGAGTTCACATTGAACTAATTCATGTTTGTGTTCACTGAAAATTTGAGAGCCTAGATCTAAAACAATGTACGAACGCACAGCCAATAATGTTTTTCCACTAGCTAAATCATCTCCCTTTGCCAGACACAAACGTTGTTGAATAAACTTATAAATGAGAGAATATCTCGTTTGTTCACTTTCGCTTGAAATGATCATCCTGAAAAATTCTGAAATCGCGATTTACTCAAAAAGTGTTTTTATGGCAATAAAACCCAAATTTTGTAAAATCTGTCCAAGGAATTTATTTAAAACTTACAGGAGGTGTGCAGTAATGTAAGATAAAGATTTTGTTTGATGCTTTTTTCCAAATTGGGGAAAGTTTTTTTTTTACAATTTTTTTCCCCTCAAAAATGCGAAAATTTGCATATTTTACATAGTGGAATTTTTTAAAAATAGCAATAAATACATTTTACATAATAAAAATCCAAAAACCGATCAGACAAAATCTTTGTATTGAATGAAAGAATGTTTCTGCAAAATTTGGTGGTTTTGTGACCGATGGTGTATGAGAAATGTGGGTTGAAAAGGAGGGGAAAAAACCAAAATGGCGGCTGTTTTCATGCGTTTCCATGGCAACCATGAAGATTTTTTACGAAAAACTACCCTAGAGTAAATGAGGAACATACTTCCAACACATTTACAGCATTAAAAGATTGCTCAACTAAAAAATGTGGATTTTGGCTTTCACTGCTGACCTTGGCCTTAAGGACTTTTCAAGACCTTGAACTTCTTTCTCAAAATTTAAGCGCTTTCAAGGATTTTTAAGGACCATGCAAACTCAGGTTGATAGCTCCCATAGATTCCCAACTAACGTGAAATCGCGTGTCACGTAAGATTTCATTGATGTCATCATTCACATGAGATTTTCACTTTCATTTATATGTTTGAATTCCCAGACTGAGTGGTTGGATACAAAGTTATGATTCTTGGAATCTGAGACTTGTATTGGAGATTTACTAGGTGTTTTAGCTACTAAATGGGTGGCTACAGGGACTTCAGGACATAAGAGATGATCAAAATTTTGCCTCTGATATTGATGTGCATGGAGCTAATATCGATAGGGACAGCAATAGTAGCAATGATGAATCAGACACCAGTGCTACTGGTCAGCAAGACCTAGACTGGAATGAAGACATGAACATTGTTCATTTCAACTGTTTCTGGAACATATTGGCCCTCAGATATTGTATTTTTAAATAGATTATTCATTTTTGCACTTGATGGCACAAATTTCATGGTTATTTCCTTCCATTTGTTGATGAAATCATTTTTTAAATTTAAACATATATCAATAAATGTGTGGAATTATGCCCCTTGGCTCAAGATCTAAGAAATGACTTCCTGTCTGAGGGCATAGCGTGTAATGGATTAACAATGAAAATATTTGTATATCCGTTCCTCAAGCTAAACTCAAATATTCCCAACTCCTTTGCTTTGGATTAATTGTCACTGTATTGACTAAAATGCTGTCACTTAATGTTTCCCCTTGACGAAGACTTCACATACAAATGTCTTACATACTGTTTTGCATCTACAGACAACCTGAAAAAAAAATCCTCTTTCCGAAACAGCTACTCCACAGCTCAATGAGGAAACTGCCTTGTTCTATAGCATTTGTTTTGTCATACCATGAAAAACTAATGCACAGACAAAGCAGAATATACAAATTAGGGCTGAAATTATGACTGAGTAGGAAACAACAAATTCTCGGTAATATGGAAATACAACTAAACCAAGGACAGTTTTCCCTTACCTGCATAATGCTATTCTACCGTACATGGTTGTTTCAACTTTGATTTACAAGTCTATGTAGCTCATATGTGTGTTTGTATATTAAAAAAAAAAAAAAACAAACTACACAAGCCTAAGTAGATAACTCATTCAAAATCAAACTATGACTCTAAAGATTTTCAGTTCTTCTGTCAGTACTGTGAATTAAATCTTGCGTTTCTTTTCTAATTAACCATTCCCTTCCTGTTTCTCCTAGCGTCACCCTTTACGGCTCCTTACTGAATTGGCCAGCATGTAGAAGCCTTGCAGAATCCAGCTAGAGTGTATTAGACCACTCTCGACAAATGCCATATGGAACAAAATCAAAGGCTTAACAACTAAGTTTGTTTTTATGGAAAAGACATATGTTAAAAAATGGCAAATGTGGTGAATTTTTCAAGTCATGGCTTTTGATCTCCTGTGAGAATACTGGAGCCTAAAACCTCAAAATCTGTTTAAACTTTATCTGATGAAAAAAAAAAATGAGTTTTCAATGATAATGATAGAGAATGGAGTGAGGACAACCTGCCAAATGATAAGCTCTTATTCAGGGACCTAGATCTAGATCTAGTCAACATGCAAGTGATGAATTGACACTAAGATCTAGAAGTAGCAAAGGGTAAGAAAGTCTCAGACATCTTCAATATTTCTTTTTCATATATGAGGAAATAAATCATGTTATATTTGATATGTACCGAAAGACAACTTTTTCTGAATTTTCTGTCAAAACTGAATAGAGTTAAATTAATTTTTATGGAAACAACCCTTTAGAAATGTCCATTTATTTACAGTGAGCCAGGAACCAGGGGGATTTTTTTTTTTTTTATGTAGAAACGGCACTGGGGTGAGAATCGTTCTATGCTGTCATATTGTTTTTAAAGTTCACAGACAGAGAAACTTTCACATGAGAAAAGCAGTGCATGAGAGCATGAAATCTAGCCATAACAAGTTTTTTTGTTTTTTTTTTTTTGTGATAAAATCTTACATTGTTGACATCAGAGGTGGTGATGGGGTCTACCATTTTGTAGACTTCTTGTGGGGTTAGGATCTGATCACAGTTGAGGGCCTGCTCACCCAGCCACTCCAGCAAGTTATCTGGGTTCTCAAACAGCATGGCAATCTCTGCCTTCAGCTGGGTCCTGCCAGGATAGATACCAAAATGCAAAGACTGCGATATGTACAACGCATACAATCATAGTCACTCTACTTTTGATATCTGATGTCAGTTGGCATTTCAAATGCTTTAAAACTTGACTCAGAGGAAGAGAAAATAAAATATTGCCCGCTCACAAAGGCATATTGTTTACATATTACATCACTGTCTGAACAACAGACAGAGCACCAATTAATAAAAACAAACCAAAAATTTGCCACCATCATAAAAGCTAAATGTATCAAAGCAAATGGATGTGGCACCATAAAATATCTTCTTATTTAGCCTTACTTCAGTTTTATGTCTTTGGATTCAAAATATTTTTATTGTATAGGGCAGGAGAAACTTTTATAGAATCTTCCTTGCACTGAGGAGGAGAGCCCATTTTTGTTTCTACCTGAACTGTGGATTGCCGCTTTCTACACCTTCCTTTAAGAAGTCCTTCTTTGAAACCTGTAATGACAATCTGCTACTTACTTTGCTCTTTTTACATCCTCATCAGATACACCAGATGACAGACGAGATTTGAATTGGTTAGCAGCTGCTCTCACAACCTGGAGAGAGGCGGGAAACAGGTTGGATAGAAGATAAAAATGATTTTTCTACTATCACTGAACATACTGCCCATTTCTAGCTAAGCACTGTAACCTTGGATGAATGAGACCGCTATTAAATCTCTCTTTCTCTCTCTCTCGCTGTGTGTCTGTCTCTCTCTCTCCTGGAGGTGTTTTTTTTAAATTTTTTTATTATTATTATTAAAGACAGGCTATTTTAGCGTTTTCCATCAAATTCAGGATGTTCAAATTAGAGGAAAACAAAAAAAAAAAAAAAAAAAGACTTTTTCACATGGCAGCCATGGCAATGCCGCCATCTTGGATTTTGGCATTCCTAAAATGACTGACCTTAAAATCTATCTTTCATAAAACTTGATAAAACTTGGTGAACATATTGTTTCATATATCTAAGAAGTTATATTTTTCAGCCCTTCCCATGCAATGGAAAATTTTCTATAAATTTTTGAAAATGTCATGTAGCAAAAATTTGGCCATTTTTTCACACTAAAACCCAATTTTTCTCTAAAACTTACGGACCGAATTTAACACCCATATGTATGTTTCTTTGGTTTTGTGATGAAAATGATGTATGCCAGATTTGCTTTGAATCAGTTTTGAAACAAAATAGTAGATAGCAAAATACTGTTAAAAAAAAAAAAAAAGGTTTTGAGAAAAACATGTTTTAAGTTCTTTTTTTTTTTTTCTCAGCAAAAAATTGATATGAAGAGTTTTTTGTTCGGTTTACAGCCTAAGAACAGCCCTATTTTACATACTAGTCCTCTCACCATGACTTCTGTGTCTCTGGTTGCCCTTTTTTGGCTTTCTGGGCATATCTTTTTTCAAATTTTGCTCCCCACCCTCCATCATTATAAGGGCTCTCATAGAGGCAAATACAGGTTCTTGAGGGCCTCCATTATTTAGAAATTTTTTTATAATATATGTGACCTTAATGTAAAAGATCTTGAGATCACAATGAAATCAATGTGATGCTTGCTAAAAAAGACAGAGTGGAGCACTTACCTTGTCAGCTTGTGAGCTTGGTGCTACAGCAGCAAATCCAAACAGGCCAGAATCAGAGTAGTTGGCATTGACACATGATACCTGCATAGCGTAATTTCAACAATTAGAGCAATAATTTCCAAAGATAGCAGAAGGAGGTGCCAATGACACTGATATGCCTATGCATCAAACCATCTATGAATTTCTTCAGAAACATGCTGGTCTGTGCAATCAACTCACTGAAGACCATTACCACAACATGCACTATCACTTGCGTCACAACAGCTGCAGAATGATATCGTGACCCCTGTGATCTCAACATCAACACTTTATTGTAAGCTTTAGATAGCAAAAACTGCATGAGGGGTAAATTTTTTTTACACATTTTTTCCTGATGTCACAGATCTAACGTTTGAACCAAAACCTTATGCACAAAGGGGAATAAATAGGCTATATGACATCATAGATCCAATGTTTAAACCAAAACCATATGCACGTAGAGAACAAATTACTGAAATTCCCAACAAAGGAATGTATTCAGACACTGATCTAGACTCAGATTATGTTGATACAGAGTTAAAACAGTGTAAAAAGAATGGTTGTAAAGCAAAGGGAGGAACCATTCAAGGGTCAGAAGGGGAAGGAAAAGGAACCTGAAATCTAGATCTAGATCTACTCTATCATACCAAGAAAAATTACTGGTTATAATTAAAGCCAGCATCAACTTATTTGAAATCTGTTTGCAGTCTAACAAGAAAATTGTTTACCAATGGTTTTGGGTTGTTTGTAATTGCAGTCTTTGAGATTAAAAATACTGAGGTCAAGGCTAGGTAACCCCATATATTTGGTCATTTTTTAAAAATTCATAAAAAAAAAAAATAATTCAACATAACACAGTTCTGTTTTCATTTAGCACATTTTGCTGGTCTAGCTAACAGCACTTCAAAACTGAAGATTCCATCTTCATGAATTTTTTAAAACACCCAGGAAAGGGTGAGTTCCAGGAAACAGAATAGAGCAAAAGTGC
This sequence comes from Peronia verruculata, assembly GCA_038406235.1. Taxonomy (NCBI): domain Eukaryota; kingdom Metazoa; phylum Mollusca; class Gastropoda; order Systellommatophora; family Onchidiidae; genus Peronia; species Peronia verruculata. Next base: position 8,630 of record JBCAUA010054038.1, read on the forward strand.
TGGTTCTCAGTGAATTGAAATATTCAAAATTCTTACATCACCATTATACACATATTTATAAAACCTAACATGTAAAAACTAAAAACAACTAAAAAATTTACTTGAGAGCAAAAGCGAGAACAAGAGTGAAGGTGAGAGAAAGAGAAGAATCAATGCCTGCAGAGACTGATTCACTATCAGTATCAACATGCAGGCAGGAAGAATAGAATAAAAGGGAAAAAAAAAAGTTTCCTTGTGATAAATCTTACTGCGAAAGGTGAGTCTGTAGCCTGCAGAACAGCCTTGCCAAGCTGAGAACTGGCACATCCAGCACTGTACTTGATGCGTGGCCCAACTCCCATGACGTGTCTCAGAACTTCTGCGGGAAGCAGTTCCTTGCTGGTTTGGCTATAAAAGAGTAATTTTGAACAATTTCATGGCATATTTTTCAATGTATACATGACATAATCATAATCTTTGAAATGCCAAGAGAACATCATTGTTAAAGTTTCTAAAGGTTGTCACCACTGCATAGTCTATGTTGGAAACATTTTCCCACAAAATATATGGAAGAAGTGGGTTATGGGGCACACTTATCAGTCACAACAAGATTGCTAGTTAACCTGTAGTTGTCATTCAACACACACATTCATATAGTTACAGTTACTTTAAAATATATGTCCAAAAAAAGAGGACTAAGAAAATGCAAATGAGTTTCATGTTACTATCACTGTGACAGAATTCAGCACAGTAGATACTTTAATAAAAGCAAATTCAACAGATAAATATTCAAAATATTGAACTTTTTCTACCACTAATCTCCCACATTATCTCTATAATATGACACAGAACAACTAAATGTAAGACTGAAAAATCACAACTGAAACAGAACTCTGAATATCTTGCCTGAAAAAAAACCCTCCAAAATCAATCAAAAAAAAAAAAAAAATACTCAACTCACAAACAGAATCAGCAAAAATTTGCATGAAAACAATAAATAAACAAGGCCAGAATGTGTACCGTGAATCCATTCCTACTTCTTTTTCTTTTCCTTTCCCCTCTTTCTTGTCCGTCAGATGTTGTCTACAATAATAATTTCTTCTTTTCATAATGGCACCCTTTCTCAGTCACTTGATACACTCACTCACTCAATCATGCATGCACACACACAAAAAGCTTCACAAAGTCAAAGAATATTATTACGATAATCTAACTGCAGTTAACATATCATGACATACTTTCTTGTATTGTAAATCTTATGTTTTATGATGCTATGACTGCCTCCACACACACACATAAGAGCATAAACTGCCAGTATTTTTTTCAATAAGCATGCTTACTTTGAAAAAAAAAAAATAATAATAAAAAAATCAAGTCATGGATGTGAATCTAAATGTGAATAGTCTGAGCAAATTTCTGATTGAGATATCATTTATTGTTATAACAATTGGAATAAAAATTGTGCTTGCAAGCCCCACATGAGGGGAAAAAGGAGGATTTCTTTCTGTCTTGTAACAATTCTAACCTCTTCAAAAACTAATGATCTTCCAAAATCCTCAAATCTATGACTGTTTCCCAGTAATTCGTGCATGCTTTTAAAGAACTGATTCAGCGAAGGAAGTAAAATGATCTCCAGTATGAAAAAGAAACTTTGGAGACGCTATCACATTGGCATTATGGTTGAAAATTCTATGACAATAACTCATTTTCAAAATTTAAGAAAAAAAAAAAAAAAAAAAATTCTTGTAAATTTTCATGAAGTTGAAGTTTTTAGAGACATTTTTTACCTTGGTCCACCAAAAGCAACAGCCACATATGACAAGGGTCCTCCTACATTATCACGAATCTCACCTGTGGAAGATAAGTGACAAGAAAGGGCAACCTTGTTTTAATTACATCTATGCATTTGTCATTAGCTTCCTAGTTTAAACTTCTTTTTTTCACATTAACAATTTAATAACTGCCATCAAGTATTTAATATTTCCTCTGGCTGACAGCTGGCAGACCAAATAAAATATTGCAATAGACTATTGCAACCGGGTGGTCAAAAAGGACTCCGCGATCAGGTTTTTCCTTTCTGACTTATCAAATTGCATTGTTTGATTTGATCAATACATTAAATTAGAACTTATAGATACTAGATCTAGATTCTAGACTACAGAAGGGAGAACTTACACACTAATTAGACGTAGGATCAGGATTAGATTTGGTGTTTGTGTTAGATTTAGTGTTAGGGTTAGAGTTAGGGTTAAACTTAGTATTAGAATTAGGATAAGGATAAGAGTTATGGTGAGATACAGGGTTTAGTCATGTACCTTGGGATGTTCAGATACAATATTAAGACAACCTGGTAGCATTACAACTTAGGGACTATTCTGACCACCTGGTTGCAACAGCCTCATCCACATATGAAAACCCTAAAGACATAAATCCTGGAAATTGTACGTGTATATCATGTGGCCAGCAAATCAGTTAGCCAAAATTTAGATGGCTTGAATCCTATTTGAAAAAGCCTGAAACTTTTGGTCTCCACCATGGAAGATTGTTGTAAATACCTTCAAATTTAATGGAGATAAAAAGTACATATCTAAACTTTACACACAAAAAAAAGAGATAATATCCAATTATAATCATAGAAAAGACTATGTGCGCTTAAGCATTTTAACCCTACAGCTGCGCCGCACGCCTTTAGTCAACAGGTGAAGCCATACTTGATAGTGCGAAAAACGTCTTTAGACGGTCTGGGCCTCTCGTTACTATGCCAGTCGCATCGCTGTGATATTACTCAGTTTGTCGACAACAGTTAAGTGTTATCGGACCCAGTTTTTCCAAGATGTCACATAATACCTACGGCTGCATCTAAGTACAAGATCTTTCGGTAGTCAATGATTTTTTTTTTTTTCTTAGATTGTGAGAAAGTCCATA
>JBCAUA010054049.1:0-11533 GCA_038406235.1 Peronia verruculata
CCCCCCCCCCCCCCCCCCTCCTCCCCCCCCCCCCCCCCCCCCCCCCCACCCCCCCCCCCCCCCCCCCCCCCCCCCCCCCCCTCCACAATAAAGCTAGTCATGATGATGGTTATTAATATTATTCTGATGAAGACTCAAACTGGTTAAAAAAAAAAAAAAAAATATGGTGCTCAAAATGTGTCACTTTCCATCGAATTGAACCTTTTATATGTGATCAGTTTGTTTGCTCGTTACTTTGAATTTGTTTTTGTATTGAACTATTTACCGGTTGGGAGTCTCTGCGTTCTATTTCAGAACATTTCTAGAAATTGACGATCATAATGGAACTTGCCGAGATGAAAAACTAAACCGGTAACATCACCTTTCGATGTGCATACAGATCGCTGTTTGTTTCTTTTAGTGAATGAAGTAAGTTAACTCTTAGATTTCAAGATACTTCTATGAAATGCTGATCATGGAGAAGATGATGACGATGATGATGACGATGAAGTGCAGAATATAATAGACAACGGCTATACTGCTTATACATTTATTTCTTTATTCTGAAGAGGAGCTAATTACGTTCGAATTTGGAAATTTGTCTGTTTCTTTTATTATTACTGTTGTTATTATTATTATTATTATTTTACGTTGTTTCATTTTCTTTCATTGTTCCATTTTCATTTGCTTACATATGTAATAATAGATCCATTTCTGCATTTTTTCATGTTGTGGCTTTTATGAAAACAAACAAACAAACAAACAACAAAAACATTTTAAAAAAAAAAAAAAACGGTTGGCACCTTTTGCATTCATTGAAAGACATTTCTGCTAAATGATGATGATGATGATGTACTGTATATATGTTTCGCTTTTCAATCTCCAGCAGGGGAGGGTATCTCAGCGGAATGATGATGTCGGACAGAGCAAAGAGTGAACAGAGCCAGCAAGGAGGAAGAAGATCGTAATGTTTCTCACACTATAGACCAGACATACTGAAATCAGGGAACTTCCTGTTCTCAAACTCCTGCGCGTCATCAAACTCCAAATATAGCAACAAAAGCAAAATCTCAACACCGGAAAAATCGTCTGAAACGAAAAGGAAAAAAAAAAAAAATCTTTAATTTGATTTCACCATCAGAAATCATTACATCACGTTTTGTCCGCACGAACGACCAGAGAATGATACAAAATATCAAATAAAGCATGATGTAATTAAAAAACAGAATCGGTAGCTGAGCGAAGTCTGACAATGCAAATCATGGAGTGTATGCCCTATTATATTAACGAAACAATATTACGTGATATCCTCACTGGGTCTTTTGTAAATACCATCACAAAATTACCAGCACCTTGTGTTTTGATTACCCACAATAATCAATCATCAAATAATCAGCCTGTTGACGGTAAATCCTGAAACAACTCGATGTGAGAATCTAGGAAGTGGGAACGGCGCCTACTTGCGTCATCTTGCTAATTTGATAAAACCCCAACGCTATTTCTGTACAAGAACTCAACACATAATTATGGAATCATTAACACCGCAACGACTCTTCAAATTATTGTCATGGCACATTACAGAGATTATTTCTATAATTTTATTTTTTTCTTTAGTCAGATTTTTAATAACAGCTATCAGAATTACTTAAGAATATTGGTGAATTACATCACAAGTAAGGTGTGATTAATGAGCCATTTTTATATCAGCCTGTAATATCTTTAGTAGGGGGCAGATGAGAGATAAAATGGAAATGAGGGGGGAGGGGGGCACAACTCTCACTCTTGTTACTTTTAATATACTCGACAAGAAATTCAGAGAAATTCATCCTGTACTGTGATCAAAATACTTTATAATTTCAGTCTCGCGGGCAACCTTAATTAGCATGACACTTTTTTTAAAACGATCTTTTCCATGCAAATATTCTGAAAATTGAGCAACAAAACAAAACTGTTTTTCCTTCTTCAAAAAGCTTAAAAACAATGGCTAAATATATCGCACAATACTGTTTACAGTAAAAATCTGTACTATGCCAATGAGCCACAAATACCTGTTCAGCCAGCTATGTTACTTCCTTTGCCAAGTACAAGAGGTATAAGACAAACATGGTAAAGAAAGAAAGAATCATTTTTGTTCCTGTTCTTTGACATGAGTTAGGCAAAGCGTTATTATATTTTTTAAAAATCAGTGGGAGCGAAAGAATAATAATAAGTAATAATAATAATAGAGTAACAATTATTATCGTATGTTCCAAATAACAAAAGATTAAAAAAAAAAAAAAAGAAACGTTTTCTATCAATGCACAACCCAATACGAGTATAACTCAATACAAGTATAACTCTATACAAGTATAACTCTATACAAGTATAACTCAATATCAGTATAACTTAATACAAATATAACTCAATACGAGTATAACTCGGTACAGGTATAACTCAATATGCGAATAACTCTATAAAAGTATAACACAATACAAGTAAAACTCAATACAAGTATAACAATTCATATACCTGGAAAAGTGAAGTAATCTGGCTGGAGGTCAAAATCGCTATTATGCCGTATAAAGTAAAAACTATTATTTATCAGAATAAATTTTCACAACTATGAGACAATTCTTAATAGTTGCAGTGAGCCATAAATTCGAATTCAGCAACAACAACAACAACATTAACAACAACAACAGCAACAAAAGTTCAACAAAAGGTGGATGTCCACAAAACTTAGTATGTATCGTGGTAATGGTCGCTTTACTAATGAGGTATTTCGAGATCGGGCTCATGACCGAGGCAACATCGCTCACATGTAGCTTTGTTTATATGATGTGACAGGTCTGAAACCTCATCATTGGTCAAGATCTGTCTGCCATGCGCAGAGCAAGTAAACAAATCAGCGTGTGAGTGAAAATCGGCGGTCATGTGATTTTTTCTCGAAATTCTTCATTGAAAAGTGAATTGAAAAGAAAAAAAAAAAAAAAGATATGAAATTTGTTCGTTGATTGAGTAAGAATATAGTTAGCAAAGATGACAACTTGAGTAAAAATACTAAACAAAGCAATGAACACATCTCAAGGATACCTGTCATCACAAGAGCTAAGAGACTATTATAATAAGTCGGCGCTCTGTGGTAATAACAAAATTCAACTGATGTCTCATAGTTTTCCTGAGTATGAGAGCTGTCAAATAATGTCACTGAAAAAAAAAAAAAAATGCGCCAATCTATACCATAAATCTGCAACAAAACCCACAATTGGCTTATGGACTGGAAAACTGCTGAATGGATCCATCTGAAATTTGGCACACAACATTGCTTACTATAGTAATACTATCTTTGACGTTATTCTAAAAATGCGATAATAATCAGCTAAAAAACACTCGCCAGGCTGCTTGATCCCAAATTGTACGTCAGATAATATGACGCGTTCAAAACACGTTTTGTTTGCGTAACATTCAGTTTAATCAAATAACAGGGCTATATCACAAAAGAACTTCTCCTATGAAGGCCTGGGTTCTCTTCTAGTAGACGTACATGTATGTAATACTCCAAGAGAACTTTACGCTCTAAATCATCGAATGACTTGTGATATACACGTTATGTTACAAGATTTTCATCTCAAATCACAAAAGTACTGAAAATGACTTAAGCCGTTATCACAGAGCAGTGACAACTACATGCATTCTGTCTATGACTGAGATCTAACGCGGTGAATTAATATTGTGATATGAAATCTTTCGTGCTCTACCGCGACAGCAACACAAAAGTAATATCACTGAATCACAGAGGTTATCAATCGTTACTTTCAACTTTTATCCATCTATATTCTCAGCTGATTTTTCGTAGATTGAAAGAAGACACAAAACAACTTTATATATGGCTTATCTAGGAAACATATTCGTTTCATTGAGATACATGTAATACTGAATATATGTCGCTCTATTAATAATTATGCTGTCTGTCTGCTGTTCAGTTATTTTGGCTGTTCGGTTTGATAAGCAAAGCGCCTACATGACACAAGTATTTTGGATCTTGGCGCTTTATAAGAGAAATAATCATTAACATATCCGATCAGTACCAAGGTCAGCCTTTCAACTTTCATAACTAGGACAAACAATTGTCGTGATATCACTTAGAAACCCATGTGGTCAGCTCTCATTTTCAGAGGTTCTCAAACTAGTTACAGACTGTGGGGTCAGTATCAGGTGAAGCGTTTACATGTATTTAGGATCTTGGTGCTTTATAATAATAAGAATAATAATAATAATGATGATAATAATAATAATAATAATAGCAATAAAAAAATACTCACTACCAAACTGGTCAATATCAAAGTCAACATTTTATCTTTCTTAACCAGGACAAATAATTGTCGTGATATCATTTACAACGCATGTGGTCATTTTCGATTTCCAGTGGTTTTCAAACTAACTACTGACTATGGGGTCAGTATCACTGTCTCTTTCCTGCACAGTGGCCAAGCTGTCGCTGTCCGGAATGCTCGCTCTGCACTGAATGCGCTACAAACTTTGTATAAGACTTAACACTTAACCTGTTCAAACCCAGATATTCCTTCACATTGATTATGCTGTTTTTTTTTTTTTTTTTTCTGTAGTAAAATTGGTGATATTTTATCAGTTGGCAAATTCTACACACGCACACTGGAATTCAAATTTTGTAAATTTTCAGGAAAAAATACACACACACATAAACACACATACACACACACAAACACATACACAAACATACAAATATTCACACACCACACACATGTTACGCACCACACACACACACACACACACACACACACACACACACACACACACACAAACATAAACCACACATACACATCACACGCACATACAAACACACATACACTATACATAAAAAGATAGTTGCCGTAGCCAAAGTTGAAGATCTGAAATAGTCTCTCAAAATCTGATTTGATTAGTTCAAACAATCTCATAGAAGTTCAAGAGACTGTTCATGTCAAATTATGATTATACAAAGGAATGTTTGATCATGGAATGCGGGTAGCACAGCAGAACAATAACTCGATCAATAACAAGACACACTCAAGCATATCAAAGCATGCAGAAAGTGATATGTCTCCATATTAGTGACCTAACAAATCACCTGTCACAGTCTAATGTTAGGATTCAAAATCATACGTGTAAAAGAAGACGCCTAACATCTGGACCACAAGTATGAGAGTCTGCGCGAAGATATTGACGAACACGTGATCCATCCAGCCCAGCCTCATACGATACATCATCTCTCTCCTATAGCAATCTAAACTAGGTACAGTCCCGGCCACAAAGGGGAGGAGCTCCACCGAGTTCTCGCCTCTGATTGACAGCTCGAAATCGATAAGCGCCGCCCAGAAGCCCAAATTTGGGCAGATGACTTCGCGCGCTTCTTTCACGTGGTCATGAGCTTGGCGCAGACTCATGTTTTGATATTTGATGAGATACGCGATGCAGACGCTTGCAGACCGACTGACGCCAGCCACGCAGTGGACCACGATTCTGCCCCCAGAGGTGACCACCTCGTGGACGTGGTCGACCAGTTCCTCCAGGTGTGGCTGCAGATCTTGGTGCTCCGAGTCCTGCAAGGCTACGTGACGCACTTGGATATGCTCTGGGTAGGTCAGGTGGGCAAGTTCCAAGGCCAGGTTCAGGACGTGGGTCACCTTGCTGTCCAGTAGCATCAGCTCATCGGTGACCCCGGCCACTCCTGTCAGAAAAATACTGTCCGTGATTGGTGACAGCTGCCTGGTCAGCATTCTGCCCAAAGACATGTTGGTTTCGTGTCTCAGCCTTACGGGTTTCACAAAAGTATCACTGGAGTAATACTATACCTATGATTTAGTTAATTCTTTTCTGGAATGTGTCAGATCGGGCAAATAAATGGTGCCGTATGTTATGAGAATTTTGTAATCGCACAGCGACCCGGAAAGTCTGTCAAAAACAAAATAATAATAATAATGATAATAATAATAATAATAATAATAACAATAATAATGCTACTTATAACAATCAATATTTAAGTAAATCAATCACTTAAATTATAGAAATAAGCGTAAAAATCTGGTATTATCAGTACTCTGCATCAGTAGGTTGAATCTCCAAAGCTCGGTGACAAACAGTCGTGAAATATCAGTCAGGATTGAGACTCACTAGGCCGTAATCTCTGTGGCAACATAAAATGTTATAAAATTTATAGCTTAGCAAAGACAGACCCCACAGTCCTCACTTGCACTTTCTTCTCTGCACAGATATTAGTCACTTCTGGATCCTATCCACTGTCTAGTGTAAATTGAATAATAATAGTAATAATAATAATAATAAAGTAATAACCGATCTTAATCACTCACGCCTGTATCGCGGAGAAAAAACAACAACGAAACAGTTCTTGATTAATAATTCCGCACTACACGGTCTGCTGTATCGATTTTAAATACGAAAATGTGTTTGATACAAATTTAGACTAGGATACAATGTAAATGAATAGGAAGAAATCACCTATACAGGGGCTCTGTCGATGACGTCCATATCAGCAAATTTAAAATGTCTGCACGTCAAACAGTTCTCGATTTCTGGACATTATTTCCTTTCTCACGTCACTGGTCACTATCGGACGCCAAATTCAGGTTAATTTGGCCAGGAAAACAGTGGTGATATTTTGGTAAGAAATTACGAGGAATATCTGGACCACTGCAGAGATCCAATCAGGGGCGGTAATTTCTCAGCTGTGACGCAGGTGGAGCTGGGGGTGTCGGCGGGAGACTAATATTCCTAATCTAACCACACTTTGATTGCTTTGTGGGTGGTTAACTCCTCTTCACAAGAAGCAGAATCATTGACTGGAGGAATACAGAACTGATGTATTTGATCTTCGTGTTGTTCAGATTATATATTATGTCTTTTCTTTCCATATGAAGATGAATACTGTCCCTTTGGCAATCTAAAAAAAAAAATTTTGTCCCATGAGAAACAATACACGCGAAGAAAGGTAATTATTTCACAAAAATCTCATGGGGTTTTTGATTTCCAATTTCTGTACCACCACTTTATCGGTGATTTTTTTGTATTTCGTTATTATTCTGATAAAACCTTATAACTTCCAAAATTATACCTTCTTCATTTTTTTTTTTTCTGGCCTAATTTGTTTCATATAAAGAATACGCAGGCCAATGAATCAACAAGATTGAACAATTACTTTAAAGTCTCTTCTTTTAGACAAACTAAAACCTCATAATAATAACGACTAACAAAGCGGAAATAGTTGGGGTTTTTTTTTTTGGGGGGGGGGGGGGTCTTAAACCTTTCAGTCCTAAGAAAGTAGGATTATCTCGTTTTTTAAGAGGTTGCCTGTTTTTGCTGAGAATCTTTGTGGGTAGAAATTTAGAATTTGGAAATTTTGCCAGGAAAGCGGCACTCAGCCTACTTTTTCATCGATTTTGAACTGCCAAGGGTTTTTTAACGTGCGTAACGTACACACGGGGCTTCCAAAATATATCCGCCCTTATCCCAGAAGGCTAGACGTCGGGCTTCCCTACACACAGGAAGCCAGGGGACCATTGAGTCATTGAACAAAAGGCGGGTTTTCGATCTTGGTGTCCCTCCATCCTCCGATGCAGGCCTCGTCAGTCGTTCCCGGCCTGTTTTCTGCCTCAAGAAGGGTGAGATATTGGCAGCTAAAAATGACGGGGCTGACCTGTTGCTGTATGTGAATCTAGTGAGATAATAGTCGAACAGTCTTGTTAATCCTTACTAGGCCATGCCATTGAATTACAACTTTTGGGCTTTTACTCAATTTATTTCAGCAGATTTAACTCTAAAATACATATTTAGATTGATATGGAGGAGTTGTGTAAAGATCCCCCCCCCCCTTAAAGAAAAAAAATGCAATAAAAGTTAATTCACCTTTGAAAAACACCTTGACTTTTTCGGTCGTCTCCGTTTGATGAGCACCTGATTTCAGCATCTCGCGTCTCATAATTATGTGTGTCTGTAACACGTGGGAGAAAACAAACTCTGCTTCAAAACACCTTTTCAATACCTGCTTTTTTCATCTGTTGAAACTGTGAATCCGAGCCATTGATGTGGACAACATTGGCTGTTTCCTCTGATTCCTTCTAGCCTTTGGGATAGTTAAGGCTCAGAGCTAATCCCCAGAACCGTAAGCCTGAAAATATTATAACTGGAAATCTGTTTACCTTTCTCAGTTAGCTTTTATTTACTTTGTCAGAATTTTTGTTTGCGCACGCAGTGTGTGTGTGTGTGTGTGTGTGAGTGTGTCTCTGTGTCCGTATATGTGTGGTGTGTATGTATGTATGTATGTATCTGTGTGTATATGAGAGAGAGTGTGTGTGTGTATGTGTGTGTGTGTGTGTGTGGTGTGTGTATATGAGTGTGTGCGTGTGTATGTGTGTGCATGTTTGTATGTATATGAGTGTGTCTCTGTGTGTGTGTGAATGTGTGGTCTGTATGTGTGAGTGTATGAGAGAGAGATAGTGTGTGTGTATGTGTGTGTGTGTGTGTGTGTGTGGTGTGTGTGTGTGTATATGAATGCGTGTGTGTGTGTTAGTGTGTGTGTTAGTGTGCGTGCGTGCGTGCGTGCGTGCGTATGCTATGTGGCGCACGGGAAAGAGCAAATCTTAACAATCCAGTTTTCTCAGAGAGGAGGGCGTCACTCGGTGAGAGGATGAGGGAGTGAGGGGGAAGGGAGGGGAAAGGAGGAGACGTGTCAATATGACCTGCGGAAGTTAAAGTGTGCCAGTGGGTCGAACAAATAGCCAGCCTGGACAGAAGAGACCACAACAGAAAGGTCTGAGAAACCAGCAAGCAGGCACGTCAAACGGTCCATCCGAAAGACATAAGAGCCAGTTTATGGGCGTCACAACCCTAGGACAATGGCATAAATCATTACCCGGGTCGCCACAAAACTGTATGCACCAATCGTTTGGTTTAGTTATACATTCTTTGATAGCCCAAACGTTTATACATAATTTGATATCCTTTAATCATAAACATGTTGTCCATTGTCACTGTGTTAGATATACTCACCGTGTTAGGCACAATAATATAGTCGTTATCGTGCTGATGTGCCGATAAACCCCAACACAAATAACCAAACAAACATTACCAGCTCTTTTAAGATATGGAGAAGACAAACAAATTGGTAATAGAATCAATCAATTAACGAGAATTGCTGCGTTAATATTGAATTAGTGCAGATATCTAAAAGCGCATTTCTTTGTTTAATACCATTACCTGCTAACGCCTTTGCTCAAGATCTCATGAGGTATTTGTTGCTATGCGATATGAGTTTGACTTCGTGCCATTTCCAGGGAGCAGCGAGTTACTGGTTTCGAGTGCAAGAAAGAGCTTGAGGGGGTGGGGGGGGGGGGTGGGGTGGAGGCGGTGGGATGAAGGAAAAAAACAAAGCCGGATGTGGAAGGAGGGGAGCGGGGGGGGGGGAATAAAACAATACTAAACTAAAGTATTATTACAGTAAAATGGGCACAAATATTATTTTAATAACTTTGTACTGGAAGGAAAGATAGATATATATAACGATGCCTGTAGTTTTTTACCATTAAGGAAATGAATAAATAAATTAATTAATAAATATATAGGTAAAGGAACAAATAAATAAATAACAATAATAAACAATTAAACACATAAAATTTCAATTCCGTACATGAAAGTATGGTGACTCTTCTGTGAAAACGGCTTGTTGCTTAGCTCTTAGTTTTCAACATTCCCAAAGAAAAGTAGGATTTTTACAATTAATCAGACAAAAAAAAACAACAAATAGCAGAAAAATAAATCTGCAACAAAGCCCACAATAGGCGTATGGACTCAAAAACTGCTGAATAGATCCATAAGAAATTTGGCACACAACGTTGTTGCATATGGATCTGTGTTTCTATGTTCTTAAACCCGGAAAAAAGCTTTTTTTTTTTACGTTGTTCTAAAAATGCGACAATAATTGAATAACAAACTGGCGAGGCTGCTTGATCTGAATTGTATGTTCGATAGTATGACGCGTTCAGAACACGTTTTCTTTGAGTAACATTCAGTTCAATCAACCAAAATATCACGCTTACCACGCACTTTATGTCTCAAGAATATTTCAAAAATCCTATAATTTTCAGAGTTAAATTAAAAAAAAAAAAAAACCACACACTTTTGTGAAAATGTTGGTGTGTTTTCATCATCAGAAAATTGAAATGAAAAGATCAAGAGTTTTCGTTGTGGGGAATTTTTGGTTACTAATGGAAAATGATTCTTGGTACCAAAAGGATTTCTTTTTGGAGCAAGATTCTTGAAGATAGAAAGTACGCTCGTAGTTTTGTGGGACGAATTTGTCGTCAAAATTAACGCAAAAACCATTTTGGGCAGAGTCAAAACTATGATTTAGATAGAAGTGCATTTCGCCTTAAAAAAAAAAAGTAGCATAAAATTAACGAAACAAAATAATGCTTATTAAGTTAAATTACTTACGTAATGATGATTGTGGTTGAAATCCTGACTCAAAAAAAAAAAATAATAATAATAAATAAATAAATAAATAAAATAAAAATAAAAATAAAAAAAGAATCATGATTTAGCTGATAGCGCAAAGATCGTGACGATGCTCATTAAATTAATGAAATAGAACATTAATTGCTCAATTACCGGAGGTGTAGTGTAATTATTGGGACTATCAGCAAAGTTAGAAACCTAAAACATAACAAGGGATTATAAAACAATGTGAACTAAGCTTGATGCTGCCATAACTCAGAGAAGGGACAGAGAATTTGTTAGGATATTGCTAGGAGGGCTAGGAAGTTGATTTTGGGACACGGGCTTACAAGAAGTTGTACACAGAGTATGGGAGAGAGGGGAGAGCTAGTGTGGGAGAGAGATAGAGAGAAGGAGAATTGGGAAGGAGGGGAGAGAGAGAGAGAGAGAGGGAGAGAAAGAGAGCGAGAGAGAGGGAGAGAGAGAGAGCGAGAGAGAGACAGCGAGATTGCACACATGTACACATTGACTTGATTGTTTTTACCTTGAAGTAAATAGCAGTGGCGGGCTCCACTGGAACACAAGACAAACACACACACACACTCATGTACTCACACACAAACCACATAGACGCACACATACTCACACTTCCCGCAGGGACCCGGCGTTTATAAGTAGGTTCTCCGCTACCACCTGCAGGCGATGTAAGCCCGCCATCGGTGGGGTGTCTCCCATGAAGTGCCATCCTCGACATTCCAAGGGAGACATCTCTTCTCTCTCTCTCTCTCTCCTTGCTCCTGTCTTCTGTCCCGCTTTCTTTCCTCTCTTCCTCTTGATATATAAATGTATCTTACCGTGTTTGGCACGATATAGCCGTGATCGTGCTGATATGTCGTTAAACCCCAACACCAACAAACAAACATATCCACACTCACTCAAACACCCAGTGACATTGTGTGTGTCACTCTGGTGTTGAGAAATAAAATCTATCTATCTATCTATCTATCTATCTATCTATCTATCTATCTATCTATCTATCTATCTATCTATC
>JBCAUA010054060.1:0-11532 GCA_038406235.1 Peronia verruculata
ATGCGCGTTAAATTCGGTGTGTAAGTTTTAGAGAAAATTGGGTTTTTAGTTTGAAAAAATGGCGAAATTTGAATTTTTGCTATATGGTTTTTCAAAAATTTATAGAAAGTGTTTGTATTAATGGAACGTAATAAAAATGCGTAACGTTTTAGATATTATATTAAACAATATATTCACAAATCAAGTTTCGTTGAAATTTTGCGCAGGAGATAGATTTTAAAATCAGGCAATTTAGGGACGCCAAAATCCAATATGGCGGCACTGCCATGGCGACCGTATGAAAAAGTCGATTTTTTTTCCATTGTTTTCCTTTAATTTGAACATGCTGAATTCGATGGAAAAGGTTGAAATAACCTAACTTTAATAATAATATTAAAAAATCACCTGCAGGTCACGCCCCTCACACCTAAAAGTTCTATTTTCTACCCCACCTTTCCCTTTCAAAGTGTTTCTATTTATTAATAAAATTAGGTCACTGATAGATTTTTGGTACAGAAAATCGGGAACAGAAATATAAATCGAAAATTGATGAAATGTCAGAAAATATGACCTCTGAGTTACTATCTTAACACGTCTCTTTTCGGCTCCACTTTTTCTCTCTCTTTCTTTCTTTTGCCTCTCACAGCTCTCTATTCTATACCGTCTCTTTTCAGTTCTACTCTAAATTCAAATTTCATGGGTTGTATGCTCTTTAATTGCTTCTTTCAAACATTTGAATACCAGCAGCAAATAAGGTGTTTCATTCTGCTACAATATGGTCCATGCCCTCAGTAACCTCTAAATGGAGAAGCATTTATTTATATATTATTATACTTTTATTATTTCATTTTATTATATTTTATATCATAATTCGTATGTATTATTACATTTTTTAAACATTGATCATTAGTAATTAGTAGAAAAGAAGTGGTCATTGACTATGTTAATTTCCAGTGGTGGTTAAATTTATGCAGTGTGTGGGAAATAATATTGTCATTCCATTCTTGTAGCACTTCGTTCTCTGAGGCGAGAACTTAAATGAAACGTACCGAAGCTAGAAAACAAATGTTGTACGAAAATGTTCATACTTGTTGAGTTATCTCAGAATCTTTCACATCTTGATTAAGAACCGTCATGTTCGTGAGGTCGTAGAAATTAGTGTCGTGGAAAAATAGACCTCGTATTTATTCCGGTATTTATCTCTGTCGGGATAACAACAAATAACAATTGATAACAATAAATAACAACTGATAACAACAAATAACAACTGATAATAACAAACAACAAAAGATAACAACAAATAACAACTCATAACACAAAAATACTTTGATTTCAGCCTCAAAAATCAATATTCATTTGGTCACCCAGGCCCCTACTTTACATGCATAACACCGAGCAACTTTCGGAGGAGAATATTCTTCAACGATGACCGGAGTTGCGTCCCTTTTTTGTTTACATTCAAATCGAAAGTAACAATCTTTTCATTCGTCAATCATATATAGTTAAATCTGCAGACCTTGTGGTGAGTGTTTGGTAAATAGCATGGCTTGTGTCATCTGTGAATTTTGATGTTGTATAATTGTGTGATTGTTGATTTTAAAAGTACTGTTGTAGTGTTTATGTATATCTGGTGGTTGAATTGTACAGTAGCTCTTTGGCACAATCATGTAGGGTCATTTTGCTGTTCAATATTAGTTTTATTTTGTTGACATATGACTCTATGTGGTTGGTTGTTGTGATGCCAAGGCTGAAGGTGTCATGGTTCATATGTTCAGATCTGGGAGGTGAAGTGCTCAAACTTCTTTTACAGTTTTAATTTTTTTTAGATTGTTTTATCAAATACGTATTCCAAATCGCATAGGCATACTCTAAATGTGGTCTTACAAAAGGCTTGTAAAGCTTGTATACTTATCCAAGTACAAAAGTGTTCTTTTAATCTAATACAAATACCTAACATTTTATTCGCCTCCTTTACAATTCTTATATGTGGATCTAAAGAAAGTTTATTGTCAAATGTGACACCCAAATCGTTTTCAGTTTCACAAGTAGCCTACCTATTCATTTCATTGCCAATCTTCATGACGTAATCTGTCTCTTCATATCTTTTTTCTCACCAACGTGCATGACATGACATTCTCAGACATTAAAATTAAATTGGTTAATTGATTAAAATATATAAAGTCCATGTATGATTGCAATTTGTATAGCCTAGACCTGACAAATCCTGTAGTTTCAGTATCGGTACGTCCTGTTGTATGTAATCATGTCATCAACATTTGTTGTCCTGTCATACAGTTTTGTGTGACAATAAAAATATCATTATTAAGAAGTTGTATTGGATTGATCACCTTGTATGAGCACGTTTGTGTCGGCATTTGTGGTTATTTGTTGTTATTAGTTGTTATTTGTTGTTATCTCGACAAAGATACATACTGGAATCAAAGCATTTTTGTGTTATGAGTTGTTATTTTTTGTTATCAGTTGTTATTTATTGTTATCTCGACAAAGATATTAGTACCCCATTCTAAACTTGGTCTAAAATCCTTGAAAAGTCTGGCAACCCACTGGCTGGATTTCGTATTGTTGAAACACTTAGGAAGAAGAAGAGGCCGAGGCTAGAACTGGCTTTGTGACGATAAGAAGCATTGTAACAGTCATAAGAAACATGAAGTATGTATTCGTCACACAGAGACCGTGATGGCAGCACAGCTCCTGTTGTCTTTGTGCGATCTTATTCATCCGGCCTATGCCATGGTGACCGAGACAGGAGGGCCAGGTGTCGCAGTCGGCTCCCACTCTAGCGTTGAAGTTCCCTAGTGAGTACAGTTCTTCGGAGCTAGGGATCCCGGATATTGCCTCATCCAGTGCCTCGTAGAAGTGATCCTTGGCCTCTGGGGTGGAGTAGAGTGTTGGCGCATAGATGCTGAGGAGGTTGACTAAGCCTGTTGTTGTTGAGAGGCGGAGAGAAGAGAACCTCTCTGTTCCTTCAGTTGGTGGTTCAATGGCTGCAGACAACGCGTTCTTCACAGTGAAGCCCACAGCAGGCCATCTAGGGTTGTCCTGTGGCAGGACCTGCCAAAAGAAGGTGCAGTTGGCCTCTCTGATGAGACCGCTGTCGGCCAGGCGGGTTTCCTGAGGGCAAGCAATGTCGACATTCAACCGAGCCAGTTCCCTGTCGATGACTGCAGTGTTGCGGGCATCGTCAATCTGTTGGAGATCGTCCCTCAGTCCCGGACACATGGTCCACCGTTCCTGCTTGTGAGTCGAAGAGCTGGAGTCTTCTTCTTTCTTTCCTTTTTGCCTGGTGCGGGATTTACAGCTTGTGTGTCAGGATGATCGGTCCTTAAGCCTTGTGCACCCAACAAGGCAGGCAAGCTGTGGCGGGACAGCACCTTATGGCTGGAGGCTGCCCAGCTTGAGGCGGGCAGTAGCTGTCCAGTGGGACACGATGATCTCTTCACCGTCAAAAGTAGCCCCAGGCACTCGTTTCCTATGCCAAAGCTTTTCACCGGTAACTGCTACTTCCTGTGTTTTTCCGAAGTCTTGCAACGACGCTGGAGTGTCCTCTCCAGTGTGCTATGAGCCTGGGCGGGGGTATATGGGGAACCTGGGCTGCCAGAAATCAAGTTCCCCCTCTCGGCCTTGCTGCTAGGGTCCAAAGGAAAGGGTGAACCAACATAGTTTGGTACCAGCACAGCTGTAGGAATTGCTGGAAGGAAGGCAGGGAAGAAAGATGACCAACCGCCTTAGGGACTCCACTCAGGATATTCTTTAAGGGTTTACTCCCTTAGCCTTTGTCTTTCCCAAGACAGCCATAAGGCAGTGGGGCTATTTACCCATAGCTAGGGGTTCTGCGGCAGGATAGTACTGGGCTACAGCTTACCAGTAGCAGACATAGTCTGTCCTGACATTATGTTTCGGCACTATGATTCAATTGTATGCCTGGCTCAAACAAGATTTGTAAATTACATGTATTGGCATCACATTT
The DNA here is from genome assembly GCA_038406235.1 of Peronia verruculata. Lineage (NCBI taxonomy): Eukaryota > Metazoa > Mollusca > Gastropoda > Systellommatophora > Onchidiidae > Peronia > Peronia verruculata. Next base: position 3,968 of record JBCAUA010054060.1, read on the forward strand.
TTATCGCAATCAGTATGCAGTCACTTCAACAGCTCTCCTGCTCGTGTTCCACACATCACTATAGTGTAGATCTATATCACCTCCCAACTCACCCCCATGACAATGTACTCAAGAGACCATGCATAAAGGGATTGGAACAATGGGAGGAATGGGGCAGGTGGGTGAGGTAATATGATACCCTTGATCTTCCCATGCCCTTGGGCTAGGCTAGGTTACTCTTGGCACTATTATGTTGGGGGGCAGCAATGGGGAGAATCTGGCATGAGGCCAATGAAGAGATATTCATGTGGCCAGTTGCTCTGCGGGGATTTACTATTAGTATTGTAGTACAGGTATATGAACACACTGTGACCTCTCATACAGTGTATCACGCTATTGTTATTTTCCCTACTATGGTGTTTGCTCAATCACGCAAAACTAAAAGAATTTAATGAAGGGAGACTATTCAGGGGGAAAAAAAGTTGTCTCCTATAATCAGGCAACAGGCCAGCACTGTTTCATTTTTTATCAGGAAAAAAGAAATAAAGATCTCTCAGTGGCATTGATCATCATGCAAACATGCTAATAATAAGCCATGAATATAAATAATAAAATAAACAACTAATCAAACACATACAATAGGTTTTAAAAAAAAAAAAAAAGAGAAGAAGAAAATGGTCTTCAGAGAATGTCAGGTGGTTATTGTTTCAAGATTGTTCTAGTGTAATGGACTTAACATCGCATACCATGAAGCCAGTTGGGTACATACAGAGTCGTGTGCAACTGACCTGCCCATTTTCCATCTGCTTCATGCACTGGTAAACCACATAGATGGTTGACAGAAAGATGAGCCAAAATCATATCAAGGTCATCAAAATCCCTCAATCACATTATATTACAAGAGTCTGTTAAGTATGCATATATGTTTTACCTAAGCAGAAGTCTGAACAATTTATGGTGAACACAAAACAAATTTTGTCTCTTCTCCTGTAAAGTTGCCCATCTTGTAGTTTCACAGTTTGCAGCCATGATAGGAGCTTACAATGTAAAAAAAAACAACAAAAAAAGCAGGCTCCATTTTGAGACAAGAACGATAATTCTGCATCACAAAACACAGCACCTATGATGACAGATGACAAAGTCATGGATTCAGAGACCATGTACTATGGAAGAAGTTAGTGCTGCACATGGAACAAAGCAAACTTACGTGGTATGGCTGAGCCGTATTTACGAGGATTGTCTCGAATGAGTCGTTCTTTCATAGAGCGTTTTCCCACACCCTGCGCCCCCACCAGCACCAAAGTGGACCTGTGGGTCTTGGACCGTTCCACTTCCTCGTAGACTTTGATGTCACAGCGATCAAATTCTGCATGTGGTCATAAGGATAACATGATTATGTGCGTGTGTCCATGTGTCTATGTCTGTGCATGAGTATGAGGGCTGCGGAAAAGATTAGCAGCACACGTTACTTATACTCCACTGATATCTTGTCTGTAACAATCCAAACTATTGGGACAAGTCTAAATGTTTGCAGGACACAAATAACTCCTGTCAGGATTCACTCCTGAGATAAATACAAGGACTTTTTAAGGACTATCCAGCTGTTTACAAGAACTTCTCAAAGGCAAATATTATCAAATAGGCCTAGCTGTTTACATGTATGTAATGTTGATATTGGCTGAGTAGAAAATAGAGACATAAGCAAATCTGGTAGTGCTTGAAGATCACACGCAGGATTTGCGCAACTTGCAGAAACTCGCCCTGCACAACACACAATTAAATAAATGTCAATACAAATAAAAGGCCAACAGAAATTTTGACACAACTTTCATGTATGGATAGCATTGCCAGAAATTACTTGGACTCATCTGGTTATCTTTTGAAAATTCCATCATTGATTTTCTCAAGGAAATGGAGAATCCCGGCACAAACCTTCTGTCTACAGGATGTGGGACAATTTTTGGTACTTATTTTTGAAACAGATCTGAAAGAATGGTAAGCAAAAAACATCGTCCTCATCAAGTTTGCCACATCTGAGTAGATTATGTGTATCTGGATATCATTTTACTTTTACGAGAAAAAGACGCATAATTTGTGCACCTCTTTTCTTTGCCTGTCTCACTCCCTTCTCTACTTCTGACCTTCACCTTCACTCCACTGCTCTCCTACCTGACAATGAACCTGTCTTTTCCAGAGCTACCAACCCGGACTGGGTTTGACCAAAGATTTTAGCAACAAAAATCAGAGACATCTTTCCAGGATGACAAACTAACATGTTGTGTCAGTGCTTTGACAGAGCATGTCATCATCTGATCTTTTGGCATTTCAGAAGGCAATTCTGACACAAATTCTTACAGGAACATGAACACAATACAAAACTCTTAAATTAAACATTTCATGCAAAATGCATTGAGTGAGCTTTTCTTTTCTCGTGAGCTTAAGCCAGATGAACAGATGAACCTGTAAATACTGAAACCTGGAAATCACTAAGAAATTTTGTTAGGTGGATAAAGATACAGAATATATTCTTGATTCCTTTCTTCTCAAGTGGGGGTTGAAAGAGAACTATGGACTACATGTGCAAAATACAACCTGATCCAAGTTGGCAAAAGATAGCCCAACATGGCCATGTCATGAAACTAATTCCAGATCTCAGTCTAAATGTCATCACATACGGAGGTCTGCATCTTTTGACTGTCTTTAGAGCTCTACTACATCTATAACATTACTTCAGATAGAGCAGGAAAGTGCTTGTCCAGATCTGATGTTAATTCTAGAGATCTAAGCTATTCCACATCACCAAATGGCAGTTACTTGTCCCAGGCTTCTGAAATTGGTGTTGAGGATTCATGTCATCATGTCGCCTAACGTCAATTCCCCCTACACCCTCTGTTTTTCACCCAACCACAGAGTGAGAAAATCTAGAGAGGTCCAGTCATTGCTCATGGCACGAGACAGATAAACAAGGGGTGAGAAGCTCAATGCGAGACTGACTTTTGCACACTGCTGGTACTTGAAATAGAGCCATCAGTAGTGACATTATGTAAGCATCCATTGTTTTGGCTTGGGATTTGCAGCATGTACATAATCAGCTAAAATATTACAAAATTGTTATTGTGATTTTTTGCAATTGAAACCATGCACAACATATGTTATGGTGGAGAAAGCAATTATTACACCCCATCAAAAGCGTAGATCTATGTTCAATTTCACACCCAAGGCAGATCAAAAATTTAGTAGTTTTGCAAATTTTATGTTTTTCTCTATTATTATTATCATTATTATTACCTCTAATTTTGTGAGAAATCCAGGATTTTAAACTTGTTTGTGAGTGCCTGAGATTTTTCAGAAGGATTACTGATGTTGCTGTTCTTACTCACCTGTCGTATCTGACGAGTTGTAACCAATTTTCTTCTTCCTCTTGGTCTTGATGCCACACACTGCCCCATGTGGTGCCAAATGTTGCAATAGGAGGGGAGAGAGAAAGAAAAAGAGCCTGGCTATGACAACATAAAACACCTAAAAACATATACAACCTTAAACAATACACTCAGTCCACAACCAGCTCTCTTTTTTTTTTTTTTTAAATCTGAAATCTCCTGCATATCAGGGCAGCACAATATCTTTCACTGTCACTTTGAACTTCACATGTTAACTCATCACAAGGTCAAATTATAATGGATAATACACCAATTCATAAATCCACTGGTTGATTATCTACAGGGCAGGGCATCGGATGTTTCTCACTGTCCAATAAGTACTGACAGATTGGGTGTTTGATAGATCTTACACATAGCTATATCATCCACAGAGCAAACTAAGGCCAAAACTCACATAAATTGGTCTTGGTTTTTGTCAGTTCTGGCTGGACATAGGCACTTCGCTTTTCCTGCAGGGCTCTGGATGGAATGAGACCCACAGGGGCATCAGGAATCTCTGCCAGTTTGGCCTGGGTGACAAAAAGACATGGTAAACTGAACGCTAAGCACGGCTTGATAGCCTGGGACATTTGTTATGTATGTGTATTTGGATGTCTGTCTATGTCTATGTCTATGTGCATGGACTGACATGTGGGCACATCCAGTAAGAGTATTTGCATGTCTATGTGTCAGCCTGCTTATGTGCATGGATTGATATTTTGGGAAATCCAGCAAGAGAACATACAAACAACCCCAAACACTAATCCTACAACATCAGTGAGATTTTGATGCCAGCAAAGAAGTAGGTCATCATAACACATCGGCCACAAGCTGTTGCTATTAATTAAACAAAATTTTTTTTTTCCTCCGCACAGGAGATCCATTCTGGTAATGATGAATCTATGAAAAAAAAAAAAAAAAACTTGGAGTAGAACGATTCTTCAGACTGGGTAAGGATACAGTGGTCAACTGGCCTCACGTAGATCAGTGCACACACAGCTGTGGGACAGCTCCCCCTCCCTTTCCCTTTTTCTTCACATCCCTCCCCTCCCCCACTGACAACAACGTCACTACCAGATATTTGCAGCATTGTCTGGGAATGGCTCAATGTGGAAATCTGGATCTGACTTTGAGGTTTAACTCTGCCTCTTATTCTTATTTATCCATTCAGTCTGACCACCAATGGCCATCTAGCCCATTGTCCACTATTAAATCTCAAATGTTTACATTTTTTCTTATCCTTCCTGAGTCTAGTAAACTGGCTGCTTACCTGCCACCAATTCTCATCAGTCATGTCCACCACATCTAGGATGTCACCTTCACGGAAAGGAAGTCCGGCTTTTTTGCAAGGGATAAGCCGATCAACCATGGGGTCATAGTTAAAACAAGCCCTCATGTAGACCTGGAAACACATTTAGACAGTTCAAGTCAGGGGATCATTTTCTCATACCTGGTCTCACTACACACTCACTCTCCCCTCCCCCTTTTTCATTCCACACCACCCCACAATGATCTCCCTTTAGCCATAACTGTAACAACCTCCATTCCCCCCCAATCCCTCCCCCTCCCCTCTCCACTCACACAGACTTTGGTTGTTCCAAGTCCTAATGCAAGAGCCCTGACTACACTGCAGTTCAGAAAGATCCTTTGTGTTCTCAAGCTATGCCTTCGTTAGACCACTTGTTAGATCCCTGACTTTGTTGTTACAACATTGTTCAAACCGGCCCTGTCTGAGGTGACAAAAATGACAAAAAAGTCTATGGGCTTAACACAAGCATGTGTGCTGTACAAAGACATATGCACTTACCGGGTCAGAAAACTGCTGGTCCAACGCTGAGGGCACAATCTTGAATGTGATGGAATTTTCTGCCTCTCTCAACACAATCATCATATCCTCTGGCACAAAGACCGGAATGCCATTCACTTCTTTCACGATATCACCCACTCTCAGAAGACCTGAAACAATGGAGAGAGCACAAGCTCAGCAAAGACCAAGTCGGTCAGCCAGAAAATGTCAACAAATAACAAAGCCATGTGTTACAGCAAACATTTTCCCTCACCTTCAATCTTTTTTTTTTCTCTCTCTCTCTTTCTCTCTCAGTTTTAATATTTACTCTCCAATGTGGCTAGTTACCAGAATTTTGACCATTCCTTTCTCCTAGGATAGCTGTGAAAGCCAGCAGAATTCTCATTCCAGGCTAGAGTTCTCTAGTCACTCATAGAGAGAGGACACTCAGAACTCAAACTGCTTTAGCCACACATTTGCATGACCAGAGTGAGCTGGACCCAGAAACAGTTCCAGTGCCTGGCAGTGTTGATCTTCTCATTCAATTATCAACTTCTTCAAATAATTCCAATAAGTCTCCACCTTCCACATACAGAATTGAAGTGAATGTCTATTTTCTGCACTTTTTTGTTGGGGGGGGGGGGGGGGAGGCGCGCTTGTTTGCATGTTTGTGTGTTTGACAGACAGACAGATAAGCAAACTCACTTTATACCTTCCCACATTTCATGAAGAAAACTGACAGTGCAGTAAAATTCTTCAAAAGAAAAAAGAACAGCCTAGTATCTGACAACTTGCTGGCATATTTCAGTTCAGTCAGTCAAGGCTAGCCGTGCTAACACATCTAGTGGCTGTCTGACTCATCACTTTTCACACCTGGCACTGCCAAGACAGTGATCTGTTGAGTGCACACATCAACATGCAGGAATTGAGGTTTCAGACTTTAGGTTTCAGTTACAAGTTATTTACACTGCTTGTCTCATCACATAACTGGACTGTGCCCATAGGACCCATTCTCAAAAGGTGACATTAGGTATACTGGCTTTTTTTCTTTCTCTTTGACTAATGGCTAAAGGTGGGGATTTGTGTGAAACTAAGCCTTTGGGGCTGAGAAATCACAAAAGAAATAGTGTGTGATAGGAAAACAACCGAACTCCACAACTAGAAGAGACACAGATTGTTGTCTATAGACTGGCCTTGTTTATTACCTTATTTTTTGTTGCATCCTGGGGTGACAATTTTTATGCCACTTAAGAGCAGCAACGAAAGCAATAAGGCAGTCAAAACACGGCCTGACAAAATGAAAGCAGGTGCTAAAATCTATTCAAAACAGTCAAATCTTTATTTTAATCTAATTTTATAAAAAGAGAAGCTTTTAAAATGCCCACTTGGTTGTAACAGTGTATGTGTCCCAGCTCACCTGACCCACAAAGATTTTTTAAAAATATGTAAACTTCGACTATATCAGTTCTACAGTGTATAAAATGATTTACAACGCTATCAAGGATTGAGACTTTTTGCAGTGGATTGGATTAAGGCACGCATGAATGATAGTGCCCCCCCCCCCCCTTCCCTGCTGACATGCTCTACAATGTAAGGAACTAAGCCATGCTAACTCTTCCTTGTACTGAGAGAAATTTCGGTACAATCGAATAAGAACAAAAAATCTCACTGTGTGTATGATTGCCTATACTTGCCCCATGTTTCCTGTAGTAATAATAGTAATAATTCAGTTTTGTGTGTCTTATGCTATATCTAAGCTTTTCAGCCATTAATTCCTGGACTATTATTGTACAATCTTTAGCATCCAGCAGCATCATGCAACAGACATTGAATTTCTCTGCAAAAATAGTTTGAAGGAATTTAGGGTCAGTGTGATACCATTGCAAGTGAGACTTCTTTTCATGTTCAGAAGCACCAGAAAGACACAGTAAAGGTCAAGGCAGTTCCAAGCGAAGCACTTAGTTCATGGCCAGGCTGAGAGATTGTAGCCCTCAGGCTATGAGCCGGGCAGGTTACCTGTGCTAATGCAGTGCTCAGTTAGTGAGTGAGCGCTTGAAGTCAAATTACATACATGTTAGGAATTTGGTCATTTCTTCTTACAGTCAAAACATATTCATGATATTTTAAATGATTTGGAAAGGTGAAGTCAGGGAGGTGAAGTGCATATAGATTTAACGGGGAAGTTGGCATACATACGTTCGTAATTCAGAGGTAAAGCCATGAAATGATAATGAGTTTTTAAACACATATAGACAAAAAATTTAACCGTGAAGTTCGATTTTTCTTTCAAGAACGGACAGCTCTCGTGTTAAATTTTCCAACTCACTAAGATTTATGCATATTACACAAGGTTTTCCCGAGTTATCGTTGATTTATGATGC